>JAGDQP010013050.1:0-48796 GCA_022664845.1 Lepisma saccharinum | reverse complement strand
ACGTTTTCTGACGTGAAGAACTTGGCTCATGCACTGCCGTGCATGTTGATAAATCTGATCAATTGCCTACACTTCTAACGTAATTGCTAACACTACTCAACACATTTCAGGCACCTGGACATATTTTCTCTTTGAGCGCATCGCTGGTTAGGTTCACAAATTTTCATTTATTGGGTTGCAATTTAGACACGTCTATATTTTCTCTTTAAAACAAATTTGGTTACCCTAAAAATTTACGATCTTCAAATGCCTGCATCAGAATGTTCCTATCGCCTGGAAATCAACATCATGTAGCTTTTTCCAAATTTATGCAAGTTGAAATACAATAATATTTTTATTGTGAAGTTCTAATGATATTATATTACTAAAATAAACCCATACATGGTGTCTCGATGCTTCAATTTCTACCTATTACATGTTACTTGTAAGTGACAAACCTATTGTAATATTAATAATAACAGAACTGTAGTGAAATATAAGTAAAGTAATTACTGTATCACAGATTTCTTCTTCCTTCTTTCCTTGTCTTTTTACCAAATTAAGAAATACCATGTTTATGACTGTACGATGCCTTCAGGCAAAATTTCCATTATATTAATTTTACAGGTGAATCATGAATCTTTTACTGTACAGGAAATTAAAGTAACATAATTATGCCCTTTTTGCAATGACCGATTCAATCGCAACTTCAACGCCTACAATTCCCAGTATTTTGTGCGATCCACCGAAGTCACTCAGAACGGGCATAAGCCATACCCTTCCTGTCAGTTAAATTTGATTTGTTATCAATATTTTCCATGCTTTGTATTTCGATATCATTCGGTGATATTCAGTACTTCTAGACATGAATCTAATATATATTCCGAGGGGCTCAATGGATTTGGACGGTGCAACTCCAAAGTCATGAAAGGTACCTTAAATATTGATAATTACACCGAAAATAATACTATTCATTTAATATATAAAACGAAATTTTGGGTGGGGTCCCTATCCACCCCTGAATACATACGTTCATGAGTACTTCCATATCGTTCAATACCATTGTTTTTAGGTAATATTCAGAATTGTTTTTGGTACTTTGTTATTGTTCGGTATTTCAATATTGTTCCGTATATCGATATTTCAATAGTGTAGACCGGGGCTATTTGAGTCAAGGGGCCTTTTGGGTCAAACTTAAGAAAAAATGCCACTGCGCATTTAATATGCGCACCAGTACGCTGAACCTGCCTTCAGTTGTGAGTTCGTTGGCAAAGGGAACGGTGTGTGTGTCTTTGATCTGCTGCGTTCTTATCAGTTGCTGTGAATTTGCGACTATTCCGAGCAAGGTGAGTTGCTATATTTCATATTTTGCTCTGATATAAAATAGTGGCTGTATGATATAAGGGGCTGAACCTGTGTAAATGCATATATTTGTAAAATTATTACCGTACGCGTAAAACGGAACGTCCGCATGTTATATACGCCATTTTTGGTGCTCTCCTCTGTCTAGTGTGAAAGTAGTACGTTCCTACGTAAACATGTGCGAAACGGGGCTATTTGAGTCAGGTGTAAACTTATGTGAATTTATTTAATTTATGGATTTTAATTTTGTATTTATGGTTTGGACTACATGATGCATGTATGTAAAACAGAACATTTCATTCTCTTTTTAGATGGTACGGACATACAAATTAAAACATAAATACAAGTGAAATAATAAAGACATGGAGAAGGCCATCCAAATCGTAACAAAAGGTGATTTGAGTTTACGTGGAGCTTCACAGCTTTGCCATGTAAATTTGAAACTTTGCGAAGGAAAGTGCAGGTCGAAAGGTTGAGACTAACCTTGGGTGATAATGATGAAATAATTCAAAGTGCAAAACAGAAAGCCATAGGACATCTCATAGTACTGACAGAAGCACAGGAGGAAGAGTTCGTGTTGCGAATTTTGACTCTCGCGGGAAAAAGACTTGGCTGCACCCCTGAAATGGTTCGTAAAGCTGTGCATCGATATGTAATAATAAATCAAATTCCGCATCCGTGGAAACACAAAGGATTAGCTGGTGAAGATTGTTTTTCAAGTTTGATGAAAAGACATCCGAATTTATCGTTACGAAAGTCTGAGGGACTTTCAAGAGCTCGTGCTGAAGAAATTAATAAGGAAGTTGTGAGTGATTTTTAACTGTTGAAATCTGTTACTTCGACTATTAGTGTCAACACAAAACCACAGCGTATATACAACGTCAATGAAACAGGGTTGCCAAGAAGGGGAAAAGGATGTGGTTGCTCTCACTAGCGTCGAAAGAGGTGAGAACGTCATTGTGATAGTCTCTTGCAACGCAGTTGGACAATACATCCCACCATTTGTTATTTTTAAAGGTCAACGTATGAGAGAAGAATTCGTCAACAATCTACCACCGGCTTGTCATGTTTCCTTATCAGATAGTGGTTACGTCAGTGAAGAGTTGAGGGGAAATGTTTATTAATGTTGTGTTTTTCACAAATTATATAGAAAATGGTATAATTTAGAAATATACATGAAGGCTAATGTGATTAGTGTAAACAATGTTGATACAGCGAAAGACCCAAATAGTCCCCTGAGCAACCCAAATAGCCCCATGATTATTACTAGTCTCGAATTCCGCCATTTTTATTTTAAATTCGTTTTCAGAATTTCCATGACTTAACAGGTTCTTTATTCTTTAATATGTTGTACTATAATAATGTACGTAGATTATGGCATAATTATTTCAACTCTAAAGTACGTCGGGTTTTGGAAATTTTGACTTTTCTCTTACTATACTCAAATAGCCCCGGTCTACCCTATTTGGTATTTTGGTATCGTTCGGTATATCGGTAATATCGTTCGTTATTTCCATATATCGAGAATTTACGGCATTCAAAACATAAGGAAACTCGATATGAAAATTTCAATGCCGAACAATTCGGGTATATGGTCCGGTGATACCTAAAAATTTGATTTTGATATACACCGCATACCCTGACTGTAACCGCATACAAGACAAATCGTAGTTAAGCAACTGTGTGCTTGCTTGAAATTTTCCGATCTCCAACTACCACAGCAAGCAACCAAAAATGGAAGAATGAAGTACCAGAATAATAACGATTGCACAACACAGTAGCATTCCACTCCTAAAAAGGAAAAAAAATCATGTCTGTCGCATACACGCCTATACATATCGAATCTATACGTATAATTGACACGAACCTCACGCAAAACGTCATGGACCCGTCATTCACTCTAGCAAGCCAATCAGAACACAAAGACTCAAAGACCTCATAAGCAACCAATAAACAATTAGTTCATACCCTATAAGGATTCTGTCAGACATTCTTAATAGGGGGTGTCACTCTCCCAATTCTCGAGCCCAGGCCTCCCCACTCCCAACTTTAAATTTTGACGCCTAAAAATTTATAGAAGTCTTTTAAAACACTCGATACACCTTGTAGACTAAAAAACCTAGGAGAATTTCTGAGGCTAGCGACGACATTTTTATATCTTCATCCATTAAATTCACAAAAGCATGTAATTTGCTCAACTAAAGCCTTAAAAACTGGAAAAAGCTCAATTTTTTATCTACTTCTCAATTATTGTTAGACGGTCACAAAAAAATTCAGTTTTAATATGCGAATATAGGGCAAATGTGGATGCATAGACGATGGAGAGCAATTCCACGGATATGTCTTACCCGATGGTTAAACTTGAAACGTATACTGGATTTATTTTAATTAGCGCAATCGATTCTTAGAAGGTATACGATTCATGTTTTCATAAAGAAATGAAAAAAGCCATTAGTACAATGGCGTTCTGTTATTTAAATATTCACGAAAATAGCTAATATTTAACTTCATTTTAACAGTTAATTATTCAGGTAAAACATTAGCAATTTAAAATTTAAAAAGTGGTAAACTAAACTTCGTTCTTTTCTATATTGACATAAACTATTGGTTTGTTTGTTAATAATCGTCCTCACGCCCTGGCAAGCATTATAAAAATCAACTACATAATTATGTCAGTGCGTGACGCTCCACATATAAAAAGTACTATACACTGCAGAATACTTGATGAAAAGTAAATTGCTTTTGTATGGTGTTTTAGGGTCAAATGCTGAACAAAATGTATTTGGAACTATTTTCTAATCACAATAGATTTTGTGTAAATCATTAATATAGTACGGTCAATGCGTGACGCTCTCAGATTATTGTGAGTGTGCTACTTCCAATGTACTATGAAAAGTACTGTATACTGCAGAATATTTGTTGAAAAGTAAAGCGCTTTCATGTGGTGCATTAGAGTCAAATGATGAACCAAAAGTATTTCAAACGTTTTTCATAATTACAATAAATTTGGTGTAAAACATGAACGAGAAATACTACGCGTCACAAACTGCCATCAGAATATATTTTTCGCCTGTACTTGCGATGGTTCAAAAATACAAATTGGACATATGATATGCTAGCAGAAGTACTGAGGATCACGTTCTCGATTAAATAACACGTATATATTAAAAATACTATTTATTATATAATATTAAAGTTGCCGTCACGCACTGACATTATGATAACCAGCACTTACACTTTCATATATATTTCCCAAACTCTCTGGAAGCATGAGCCCAACAAAACTCTCTAATTTACTACTTAATAGGGGAAAGTTTGAAGTTTCCCCTATTAAATAATTCATAATTAGAATTAGTAAAATCGTTGCTTTTTTTAATATTTTAAATAATCCAAGAACAGAAGCTCACTACGAATTTGTACTAAGACTTGTTAAAGTATTTTTAGTAACCACACGTCGTATACCCAGGGCTGTTTTTTTTTTTTTTGGAAGGGGAGCAATAAAGAAGAAAAGAAAAAAGAAGTCAGTATTAAAACTGTGATTTTCGTTACCATCTCCACATTCATGGGGGGGTATAGCGGATACTTAAGAAATATTTTTCTCTGTAGGTACACTGCTATCATAATTACAAATTATATTCATACCTTCTTGTTAGAAATTATTTCACTACATCCTCGATTAAATTTCATTTTTAAGTAATTATTGGTGAGACAAAATAACATAGTTAATAAAAGTGTAGTTACAGAAGAACATATTTAACACACATACTTGGTAATATAAGAATGTTGGTTTCCGAATATAGCAAAGTCCCGACTCAGTCCTACATAATTGAAGAAAATATGTTTTTCATTTGTAAACCTAACACTATTACGCTTCTGAAAGATTTGTAGTTAAATACTACACTTGAAAGTTAATAGTTAAACTTTATATTTTGGTTTCAATATTGTTCAGAAGTAGGTATTGATATATTTTACTACCCGCGAAATTTGTCTGCTACAGTTTTCTTAGTTGTACGCTGTTCCTCTCTATTAACAAATGATGCTTATGCCATCTAGTGAATTATAAGTTAAGAAATAATGAGTATTATTATTATGAATTAGAAGTAGAAATTTTATTGTTTTTCTTTCTAGCACGGCTGCCCACATAAATAGCAATAATCACCTCTGTGACATGATTTTCCTGATGTCAACACTGCTCACAACAAATTGCGTAGTACTACTCAGAATCGTAGCAATCCAAATACAATATCTTCTAGTGATACAGACACCGATATGGAAGTTGATGGTTGGACTAAACCACGCCATTCAGCCAAAGTACGTAAAGTTCAAGACTCTGTAGCCAAGATAGCCACTAAAAATCGATATCAGCTACTCACCATTGATAACAATAATGAACCTGAAAAAACAAAAGTTACCTCTGTCAAGCCACCACCATTGCATATATATGGCATTACAAATAAATTTCAGTTCACGAAAACACTCTCTGCAGCCTGCCAAGAGAAGCCAACTATCGCTCACGCAAAAGATTATGTTCGTTTCCAAACTACCAATCGTGGTGACTATGATAAACTCTTAGCCTACTGTAAACAGCAGCAATACCAGTTTTCTACCGAACTAACCAAACAAGAACGGCCATACAGAGTAGTTCTTCGCAAATTGCCCATAGACACACCAACAGAGGACATATTACAAGATTTGAAAGATGAAGGTTTCCCAGCAACCGCAGTGACTCAAATGTTCAGGAAGGATAAGCAAACGAAGGAACGCATTCCGTACCCATTGTTTCTAGTTTCTTTGCCTAAAAGCATTGACAATCCTGAAATATTTAAATTAAACTACTTACTGAGCTATCGTGTTCTTGTAGAACCTTATTGTTCACCGGACATTTTACATTGTTTTTCATGCCAGCGTCTTGGTTATTCTAAGTCAACTTGCTTTTGTGACCCTGTATGCGTAAAATGTGGAGGACCGCAGACAACTACTGAATGTCAAAAACCACCGGACACTCCTGCTCACTGCGCAAATTGTGGTGGAAAACATCCAGCCAACTACAGAGGTTGTGATTTGTTTAAACGTGCTAAAGAACAACGTCGTTCTCAACGAGAAAATTCAACTACTACTACCACAGAAACAGTTTCAAAATCCAGTGCTAAAATAAACACAGTCTCCGCTAGTGCTAAAGCACCTCTAACACAGAATACTACTACAGATAATGCCAAACCTTCAACTACTAAAAACAACAACAGCTCCTCTTCTACTCAAAAACAACCACTATCCGCAAAATCTAAGATCAAAAATCAACAAAATTCTTCACAAAATTCTGATACTGGTCTTTCCTTAGCAAATATATCCACATTTGGCACAACAATTCAGACAATTTACAATCAACTTAAATCTCTTTTTCAAGGTCTAAACATCATGAAAATTCTCACACGTGTGGAACAAGGATTATCAAAATTATCACCTGACTCTGGCTTACTTACCACACTTTCTACTATAGTGCATATTATTGTCTCAGTCCTTGATGATGGCTCCGAATAAATTAATTTCAGCAAGAAATTTACGAATTGCCTTTTTCAATGCCGATGGAGTCTCTACACAGCAGCACTTAGTCAGATATTTCCTTCCTGAACATAATATTGACTTACTTTTACTAAATGAGAGTCATCTAGAACCTCATCAAAAATGGAAAATACGCAACTACACCATCACCCGTACTGATCGTCCTGGTCTTAAAGGTGGCATAGCTGTTATCTGTAAAAATCATTTATCAACAGAACATATTACTCTTCCAGCATTACAATCACTAGAAGCTACTGGAATAAAGCTCCATACCCCTGACTCTGACATTTTCTTTATAGATGCTTACAAACTACCTACAACACCATTGAATATTGATGACATACGCCGACTAAGTATACTCGGACCTCGCATCTGTATTGCTGGAGATTTAAATTCCAAACATTCCAACTGGAACTCACGCAACGCAAACGCAGCTGGCAAAAAACTCTACCATGCCTTACCAAGACTAACAGTTACTCCCATAGTAAGTACTGAACCTACACATTTCCCCCAAAATGGGGGGAGCCCGGATGTTTTAGACTTGGCTCTCATTAAAGGCATTGCAGTCACCAATGGCCCACATGCCATTTCAGCTCTGGATTCTGACCACATCCCTGTTATTATGGACATTTATCAACTTCATTCAATTGTAAATCGACAGCTACCACCAGTCTACACTACAGACTGGAATCGCTATACACAACTTGTTGCTAGAACTACTGACACCAGACTTCCTCTGAACTCACCTCATGATATTCAACAAGCAGTTGACAGCATAACCTCTACCATTAAATCCGCTTTACATACTACAACCACTTCTAGTCATCACTCAACCACAGCGCAGCAACTCACTCCTCAGCAGTTACGAACACATGCATTAATCACACTAAAAAGATGGATGAGACGAAAATGGCAGACAACCAGACATCCTCAGTACAGAAATCTTTGGAACTTTCTTTCTCGGCGAGTTACATTAAGACTTCAACGCATTGCGGCACAAAATTGGTCCATGAAACTTCAGACTCTTACTGAACCTAACCATGAATTTTGGACGTTAGCTAAATCTTTCACTAAAATAACTCCTAAAACTATAAATCGGCCTCTACATGGATCTAATGGTCTTGTGTACACTTCCAGCGAGAAAGCTGAGGTCCTTGCAGATCACCTCGAAACTCAATTTATGGTTAATGCTGAGCCATATGATGAAGATACTATAAATGCAGTACACCGTTACTTAAACTCTCACTCTTTTGATCAACCATTTAATCCAACTACACTCATCACTCCACGAGAAGTGAGAGCAGCTTTTAAGAAACTCCATAACCGTCGAGCATCAGGGCCTGACAAAATTTCTCCTTTAGACACCTTTGGACACCTCCAAAGCGTTTGATAGAGTGTGGCACAATGGACTCATTTACAAGCTCAGTACTATGGAATTCCATCATCAATACATTCGCCTCCTACGATCGTATCTACAAAATCGCAACTTCTTTGTTCATTATCAAGGCTATTCATCAACTACCCATCCAATCACTGCCGGCGTCCCACAAGGATCTGTATTGGCTCCCTTACTATTCAATTTATACACATCAGACATCCCTACTCATCCTCATACCAAATTCGCCACATTTGCTGATGACACTGCCATTTTTGCCTCTTCAAGAAACCTTCGATACTCTCACCTATACGCTCAACGTCATCTCACTTCCATTGAGGAATGGACCACCAAATGGAGGATGAAATTAAATGCCGATAAAACAGCTGTTGTTCACTTTTCAAAACGTCATACCAACCTTCTTCAGCCTCTTCTACTAATGGATTACTTTTTGGAACTCAATTACAATACAATACACAGGCACGTTATCTTGGCGTAGATCTGGATAGGACCTTACTATTCCAAAATCATCTCAAAACCGTAGCTAGCAAAGCAGTCTCTCGACTTCTGGCCCTCTATCCGTTATTTAGAAGCAGAGAACTCACCTTATCAGCTAAGCTTAACCTATACAAAATGATGATACGCTCTCTCCTACTTTATGCTGAACTTGCATGGCAACATGCAGCAAAATCACATCACATTCAACTCCAACGAGTGCAAAATCGAGCAGCCAGGATAATCACCGGACATAGCAGAGACACCAGGATAATGCAACTCCACGAAGATCTATCACTTCCAATGCTTGCAGATGTTATAGACTTTCAATGTCGATCCTTCTGGACTCGCATGCAACATTCACCTTACCCATCATTACACACCATTGGTACCGCTCATCCTATCCGACAAATTCACCGTATGCCTCATCCTACATAACATCCCTACCTACAACACAGATCACCTGTCTTAAAGCAAATGAATAGAAAATCAAATACATCTACTTTTATGGAAGGAATCAATTCCAACTCAGCCTCCCTGACCTCATTATAACATCTTTCGTTCGCTACGAAAAAATAATAACTTATCTTCCTCCACCTCGTCATTTATCAATTCAATCACATATATTTATTCAACTGCCATCTCAATCATATAGAAGTCATGAGCTAACTAGCTCGACACTTCTTGCAATAAACGTCATTACTCTGGCTGGCTGGCTGGTGACATAAGTTTCCACTTCTTAATCCTATCGCTGTGCTCGTAATGGATTACATTTGAAAGTTATTGGGTTAATCGTGCCCTTATTTCTTACAGAAACTATTCCAATATGGCCGTACATGTAAGCTAGAGTAACTTAATATGTGAATTGTTAGTACAAAAATATTGTCAAACTCATATAGTTTCTTTTCAAAACTCCTCTTATTCAAAAGTAAAGGAGAGTAAGTTTTGAAAACTTGCTCTAATGCAGGGGTTATTAAACTGGGGTCCTTGGATTTGTTTCAGGGGGGTCTGCGAGGTTAAGATATAAAATAACATTTACAATCATTGTGCATTGTAGTGGTCTGAAAAGCAACCAGACTGCTTCTCTTGCGCTCAGAGCACTCAAATTGTAAAATAAATAATGTACTTCTTTTTATACTTCCATTGCATCCCTCAGTATATATAATCCAGTGATTCCGCCAGTCCGCCCTGTGGGGATGTTTACCCCCCAAAGTCTCGACAACACCTCCCAACGTTAATTATTTTGCTGCCAAAATCGATAGAAACCCTACAAAACTTCGCTTACACCCTCCCAATTTTAACTTTACACCGCCCCAAACTGAAAGTCCTGACGGAAACCCTGATATAATCTCTGCGGAATCAATGTCCTAACCAGCCCCCTTCTTCCTGCTCCAGTGTTGCTCGGCTCTTTGCTTCAATATTTAATGTATGTAGACCTTAGGATAATTCATGCTGTTCTTGTATATGTTCTTTCCATCTATCCAACATACCATTCCAATCGATAATGGGGTCATCATTTTTGCCCTCCAATGACCGAAGAGATTTGCTTCTCTTTCCTACAAATTCCATCATTCCTGCTTCGTTGTACATTAGATCATATCTTCCTGTTCTTTCCAAGTCTTCCATTTCATTGCATTTCTTTGTCACCCATGTTTTTCTTACTTTGTCTGTTTCTCTTCGAAGTTCATTATTCATTTTTTTCATACATCTTTTTATCTTCTGTTCCTATACACTTCCATTTCCTTCCCTTCCATTTTGTTCAACATTTCTTCTGTATACCATTATTTATTTATTTTCTATCCCGGCCTGACCCTTAGATGCCTAAGGCCATAAATAAAATTCAAACAAGGTTTTATAAAATCCCATTGTCCGTTCATATTTCCATCTTTTACTACCGAACTTGCGTAATTTTCTTCGAACTTCTCCACAAATCTTTCTTTCATATCTTTGTTTCTAAAGTTTTCCAATTCTAACTTTCCCATTCCTGTATTTCTTCTACCTACATTTCACTACACTCTGCGTCCGAACTCTGGCAACGTCATCTGAACCATTCAGTAGCGTCATAACTTCAGTGCGAATGGTCCCGGGTTCGATTCCTGGTGGAGGATCAAAATTTTGGTGTTGACCCAGCATCGTGAGGACAATATTGAAGACCTGAATTGCAAAACATCCCAAGTCAACCGCAGTATTATTATTATTATTTTTTCAGGAGGAACGAAAAACAGCCCAAGCTCTTCGTATATTATCCTATTCAGCGAAAATTCTTTTGTATTAAAAGGGTTTCTGTGGTGGGACTAGGATGTAATATTTATGCAAGTGGGACACAGATTCTGACGAAGAGAAAAAATGAAAATACGAAAATAGTGGACTTGGGATGTCTTGCAATTCAGGGCTTCAATTGGGAAGCTGCTGTGAATAATTTAGGCTCTCCTCTCCCAACACGTCTGGTCAGCGTGGGAGCAACTGACCAACTCCTCCCTCCGGGTAGAAGCCTCATCCAGTAGTGGATTGAATATGGCTGTGATTTATATATATATGTAATTATGAAATGCAATAATTTTTTAATGATCTGGCAACGATATGTCATACAAATGAAATTGCTGTTTGAATATTTATTATGAGTCTAAAATGCATTTTTACAGTTTGTCAAGCGTAAGATGCTTATGACTAGGGATCGGATTTTAAGGTGCAAAAATGTAGTAGGAAAAGGGAATAAAAGGTGCTGAAAAATCATTCAAAAAGGTGCAAAGAAGGTGGTAATAGGATATCTTTATTAAGTGCTATAGTATACAGTTACATGAGCATTCTTTATTCAAAACCAGCAAATATTGTTAAAATCTTGGCTTTAAACATTTTACCTTAATTGCAAAAATTGTTTTATTTAATTTGATACACGTGTACAACATTCAACATTCCTTTTGTGGTTAAAACCAACTCGATATTTAAAAAAAAACATTTATTTTGCAATATTGGGGCTTGAGAAACCGTTACTACTGGTTTTCCAGAAACTGGTTATATTTGATTATGCACAACGTTTCTATGTTTTCGAATGTTAGTTTCTGTCGTTTGGAGCTCAGGAGATCCTTGTATGCGGAGAAACTTCGCTCGACATCCACGGAAACCAGTGGTGCATATCTTGTAAGCACACGGAGATGAAGTTCAGTTGACGTTGGAAAGGTTTCTACGTCCAGATTGTTTCACAAATTCAGTTCAAATTTGTCCCTAGCAAATCCGTCAAGGTTGTCCCTTACACTTGATGACTTCTCCTACTGTTTCTCCTTCTCAATACCTTCTTCTTCCAACTCTGAAACACATCTGGTAAATACTTGTAGCCATGCACGTTGAAAAGTTCCACCTGGAGGCCTTGATCATTGAGTATTTGCTGGGCATGTTTGATGGCTGTTGCGTCTGTTGCAATAAGAGCAGGTACAAATTGTTTGAACTTGTCGAAGTTTTCGCACAAGAAAACTGCACATCTTATACGTGTATCTCACCTGATTATGACAGGAAATTGTGGCAGAGGGAGGGCAGTTATTTCTCGGTACAAAGCATGACGACTAGGCGCCTTTACAAGAATCTTCTTTAGAGCAGCAATAAATTCATTTACCTTACTGTATTCTTCCCTTATACTTTCACAAACACGGTGCAGAGCATGTGCAATACATATGGCATAATTAAGGTAGGGGTACATGCCCTTTAGTTGTTGAAAAACCGACAGCATATAGCGTGCTTCATCGGTCACAACCAATCTGACTTTATCGTATTCTATACCTTCTGGCCACAGCTTCATGCATGAATCATGGAAGGATTACATTACTGTGCAGGCATTTGTCTTCTCGAGTTGGTACATCTTGAACAACATCGGTTCCACCCACTCACCAGATAATGGAAACACCAATACATTCATTACATATCTTTGCAGCTCGTAAGTTGTTTCGTCTAACATGAAACCCACTTAATGTTTGCCGACCACTTCTTTGATTTTTACGAAAACATCCTCATAAATCGGCTTTACGTAGTTTTTTCTCAGGGTGCTCTCGTCTGGTACTGATCTGTGCGTATACTTTTCCAGAAATGATTTGAATGCAGGATTGTTTACTTTGGGGACTGGAATTCCTGATTGGATTAACGCTATTGTAAGATCTGTGTAAAACACATTAGATGATCGCTGTTTCTCAGATCCGGAGCGAAAGCGTTTATCAACGTACTTTGCTTTGGTTGTGACCTGCGAAGTTCCATGTTCTTAACGTGTTTGCTGTAGTTGATATGCTGGTTTATTCTGTCTCTTTGATGTTTCTCATCGATGGAAATATTTATATCGCAAACTGCACATCGAAGAATTATACCATTACTTTCAGTGCATTCCTTCTTGAATTCTGCTGCAAGTGTACGCATGCTACGCTTCTTTCCTTCTTCTTAATCTTTGGCATGCTATGCTTTTATTGAGAAGAATAAGTTCTGGTTCAGATTGTTACAGAACCAAGCAAAGGTAAAGACTTCAAACTCCAAAGTGCGAAGGAAGAGCTCGATTTCTTTTTCTGAACCTTCTTTCTACACGAAACCTCGACGGCATGCGCACAGTGGTACTAGGGAAAACAGCCTTTATTTCTTCTATCGTGGAGTTTTGAAAGACGAAAGGACAGAATCCTTTCAATGTCTTTTTATGAGATTAATCAAATCAAATTTATTTTGTAGACCTCTAGAAAATTAGGTACTATACTAGTTTTAAAAATTAATATTTGTAGAGAGAAAGGCTACCTTTCTGTCGTCATAACATCCCATCACAGTCTAATCGGGAATCGAAGATATATAGATATCTTTCACTAATCAGGTAGTTTCAGAAGTATGTTTTTTTTATATATTAATAAATTACGTCGTTGAGAACAAGTAATCAGTATTTTAGTATTTCTCTCTTTCTATCATTGGAATAAAAATATTCTGTTACTTTCATCGAGGCAGACTAGTGTGCCAGGTCATTCGCCCTAATACCCCTTGTTCGTATATAAACCCCTTCTGGTGATATTTCGAAAATTGAACACTGAAGTCAAGAAAATTGTGTAATGTGGTTCTAACACTCAGTTGATTTTATAAGTCTCTTTATTTCATAACTGGCAAGGAATTCTACCAGGAGTTTCAGTTTGGGGGTGGGTGGGTGTAAAGTCAAAACAGAGGGTTTAAGTGGAGTTTTGCACTATTTCTATGGATTGTTTTTTTTTTCTTCTATTTTTCGTCGTAAAAATTTAAAATTGGGAGTTCACTCAAGAATTGGGGGTGACACTCCCACTGGGAGCCTGGTAGAATCACTGATATTGAATGTTTCGATGCTCCATCTTTTATACGCTGTCTTTATTTACTGAATTTAACTAATTGTATAATGTTTTGTGTATCACTCCCAGGAGTTCATTTACTAGTTTAACACAGGAGAAACTGCATATGCTGCACCTTCCCCCCCTCTCTCCCCCTGTGTGTGTGTGTGCGTGTGGAAGAGAGAGAAGGGGGAGGGAGAGAGGAAATTAGCACTGTGGTTTTTAGAAGAATTTGAAACTTCTGTAATTAGGGACATTAGTGGATGCATCACTTTACCTCATGTAAATAAATCGTCCACCAGAGATGACATGTTTTGCGGGAATGCCCAAGGCCATGTGAATCGAATAACAACAGGAATCATCTCCCTCTCGCTCAACAGAGGTTGAGACAGAAATCTGTCAGCTAGTTTTACACATCGTTGATCATTGATTGTCTCGACTCAGCAATTGCTGAACTCAACAGGTTGTACTGCGATCAACAACGTCCATAAAGGGCAGAAATAAAATGTTTACATTGTCTGAAAAAAAGGATGGGTCACTTCCCCCCCCCCCCACTCCTCATATATTTCTATAGCCAAGTCCGAAATTATACGGAGTTAACCAATAATAATGATCGACTTTTAAATATTCATATTTTTACTAACAGGTATTCATATTTTTTATTACCAGATATTTTTAATGGACATTTTTTGGCATCTAAGGTCTAAGTCTGAGAGATCATGTCCCTCGATGAGCATTCTTCCAAGAAAATAGATGGTTATATTAACAGAAAGGTTTTCAGAGCGCTTGAAAAACATTAAAATCGTTAATTACAATGGCAACAGCCAACCGTTTATTCATTGCACTCCATCGCTCCCCCCAAAATTTGGCCCTATTGTGATTGTCCGTCTGCCCATTCTTCTTTCAGGATTTCCACCAGGATTTTCAGTTTGGGGGAGGTGTAAAGTCAAAATTGGAAGGGTGTAAGTGGAGTTTGGCACGGTTTCTATCGATTTTTCTCTGCAAAAATTTCTAAGTTGGGGGTGTGGGGGTGTTATCGATATTGTGGTGGATGACACCCTCCACAGATGGGGTCTGGCGGAATCACTGTCCTCTCCAAACGCAGGGTAGCGCCTAAACGAAAGCAGATACAGAAACTGACCTTAGATTTCATTTCAGTGACCTTGACTTACTCCACTGTTAGACTCATTTGTAAAACTTGACTTCCTGCATTCGAACTTTCCCTATTTTGTCCAGTTTCACTTCTGATGATCTAATACCATAATCTTGTTTGTGGTTCTTTAATAATTGTTTCGTTTTCATTTTCGTGCTGTACAAGTTACACAGCCCTTCCTAGAATGCAAATGGAGGAGGGATGGGGGGGGGTATCCCAATGGGAGAAGACGCTTTCGGATGGAGAAAAAGGAAAGAGCTGCTGAATGAGAGAGATACAGATTCATCAACGTGAACCTCAAAGTGGTTTCACGACAGACGGATTTGGACCGTTTGCGGTTCACGCGTAATCTTTCCACTCTACTAAATGTTGTATCAGTCTCTTTAATAATGCATATGTTCTCTCCACACACATACCTCAAAGGGTAAACAAAATCTGTGTCTTCAATGCATCTGTGGGTATGAGTGTGGGTGTACTTCAATCAATGGACTACGAGGAGGGGGGGAAGGATGCAAAATGAGTTAACTAGATTTCGATTTAACTTCTTTTTTTTATCACAGGAAAAGGAATCCATTTGAACACACATTAGCATCCGTACATGTCTAGTATCAAACATGGTGTTTATAAAGTTCATAGCAAAGTAAATTACTATTATGATTATGCGAAAAAGTTGAGAATAAATTTGATGAATTAAATCCTAAGTAGTGTAAGTTAGGTCTAATTTTGTCACGAATATTGAGTTAAGTAGAAGTGAAAACTACACTTTCAAATCTTCTGTTGTTTTTTGGTTGTGTAAGTCTTAACTTCATATATGAATTTGAATCTCTTAATGGGTCTGGCCCGTAGGGGTTAGGTAAAGGATGAGGAAGATATCGTTCAGTCCCTTACTTAAGATAAAATCCCGGTTTTCACCTGGTGAAACTGAGGGAAAACCTCAGTCAGGATCGACCGCAGAGTTCAAATCTACGTAGCTATTCATTACCGGACCGAAGTGCCCGACGTTATCGCCTGAAGCACGATAGTTGAGAAGACAATTTGTGGAATTTATTTTCAACGTTCTAATGATACGATTTGATTTTGAAAATTAAAATATCAATGACAAAATTCACTTTTGCTTTAATTTGTCGAAATATATAGTGGTACGGGATACTCATGATTTTGTAACACGTAAAGAAGGAAATACATTAAAACAAAAATATTTGAGTTCTGTAAGCAAGATAAAGGAGGTTACCGTCCATCAACGTCATTCCCAGGCCAAAACGCTCATAGAACATAACCACAAAGTGTATAAGGATGTTGAAATACTTCTGACCATTCAGTTTCCTATACAGTTGAACAAGTGGTGCCCTAGGACTATGTGTCATTCCACTTCAAATCATGACAGACCCTCCTCGCTGTGGATGCTACCGTAAACTTAGGGTGAAGAAGTTGTCTTCGTTATCTCCATAAGCGAATATCATTGGTGTTAGGGGGGAAATAATATGGATCTCGTCCGAAAAAAATGGTTAGACAGGGGCGGACTGGTAACCAAAGAGCCCACCCACTAGTAACCAAACGGCATTTGTGGTAGTGGGCGCTCTCGCGCGTGAGTTCCATAAAGCCATTCAATACCCTTCATGGTACTGAGCCACCCAGAAACTTACAAGGACCATTAGGTTACTGATCATGTCTCAAAATACAAAGTCCTAAGTAAATGTAGTGTCTTAAAAATATATGAATGACCTAAAACAATGTACCCTTACCATTAAACCTTACACGGTCACTTCTTGCGATTTGTGAGGGTCCTACAGTACGCATGCTGACATTATGACTTCAGCATTCCCTTTATGTTGGTCATAAGAAGCCTTGTGTGTCAAAGTTGTTATTGAAGACCTGCAATACCCTAACGTTACCAGTAGTAGAAAATGTGGATCAAGTGATCTTTTTATTGGATCAGTCCAATGCAAAATTCCCAGCAGGGCCAGTCTGCCCGTGGGGTTAGGACCCATTGATGCCTTGTCCACAAAGAGTAGTTTCGTGTCCGATTAAGGCGTGGGACCTTTAGAGGTATTTTTAGCGTGGAAAAGCGTACTTCGAGCCTTAATACACACTACATGTATCGTTCTGCCTGCGTTTGACGGTCAAGATTTCGACAAAGGATCCACACCCTGGAAACCTCTTCCTACATGGACACTTGTGCAGTATACACAAGTCTCTTTAACACCTCGCTTCTGTCGTTCTATGCTTAATGGTTTTATTATCATCTTAATTTCTTCTTTTATCGCATTTGCAGTGATTTAACTTCATTTCTTACAATTAATCCTATTGGTAGCTCAGAGCGCCTTTCCTTACCAAACTTGGAAGAGAAGGAGAGGGTATTAGGAAACGCCAGTAAAGCAGAAACTCTGATTCATAAATGTATATGAAGTGAGTGGAAAGGGTAGTGAAAAAGAAGAACAACAGATGGCACAACAAAACACGCCAAATTTGAGTTATACTAACTTTTCAATTGTGAATTATAGTTGTGTTTTTTTTAATAACTCAATTTCTTTGTGTGTTTGTTGTTAACTAATTATTTCCAAATTATCTGTATTCAAAAGATCTTAATTGTAATTAGGATAAAAATGTAAACACTGCAGTTATATTTACGGGTTTAGGTAACAACCTCTAAGGGTGCATCGTCGTTATCACAAATATATTTTTGTAGACAGATGTTGTTGTAGAATGAACGATATAGATACACTTCAAAGTAACACCGATGTCTTAGTAGAAGCGTGCGATGAGATAGGTCTACACCATTTCACTTATTCTCTTGTACGTACTTTGGGTCTACAGGTAAACATAGATAAAACAAAACATATGATAAGCCGAAACACAGGGAATGAAGGAGAAAAACGTAATAATTAGGGATGAGGTCATAGAGAAAGTAAACAAATTTAAGTACTTGGGGGCATACGTAACAAGCAAAAGCGAGGTCACTGAAGAAATAATAAGTCGTTTAGTATCGGGCAACGCATGTTTCTGTTCAATCCAAAAACTTCTAACCACGCAATTAATATCAAGGAAATCGAAATTTAAAATATACAGAACGGTTATTCTACCCCTAATACTTTACGGTTACGAAAGTTGGAGTACGACCCTAGCAGATGAACATAAATTACGTGTGTTTGAAAATAAGATTTTGAGAAAGATATACGAGCCAAAACGAGACGATATGACTGGAGAATGGAGGAGACTGCATAATGAAGAACTTCACGCACTGTACGATTCACCAGATGTTATAAGAATAATGAAATCGCGACGACTAAGGTGGGTAGTACGCCCACGGGTGTTCCGATCGGAAATGTTCGGCCGTTCTCGGTATCGTGACGTAGGTAGGAGCGAAAAAGCTATGCTGGGCTTCTTTGCTACATAGCGAAGGCAGCGATTTACAGATTTTTGATTCGTGTTTACTAAAAGTAGACAACAAATACTAAAGCATCAATAAACAATATACATATTTACATCATTGAAATATATACAAAGTATTTGTTTAATAATTGCACAACTGAGTAGGACGAAGAGTACTTAAATTTGATGCTTTATAAAATATTTTTAAAGGTAACACGATTCACACTCATCCACTACTCCAACCAGATTCTAGGTTTCCAACTAATTACTTTTTCTGTATCTACACACACACAAAGTCGGAGTGAAGAATGAGTAAATAGTTAAGTATCATTTTGAGCAACGTTACCCAGAAGTCAATCACGCCATGGTCACAAAGAAATCTAGAAACAATATTTGATTCTCCCCATATACAGCTCACACAGTCGCCTTTTTGTACAGAATATTAACAGCAATAACAAAGGGAAGGATTTGTCAGGATTCAGGAATCGGCTCTGACTTTATTCAAATACCATCTCGGCATTTGCCTAGTGCGGCCGAGAGAAACTAGAGAAAACCTCAGCTAGGATGTTCAAAATTGCCTCAACCTTACAACCACTAATCTGTTTCATTGATTTGTTGATGTATATCCAACTTACCATTACCAATATACATCAATATAGCAAACTGTCAAAAGATTGTTGAAATATTTTCCTCTGTATACTGATTAAATTATTTTAAACGGGATAAGAATCTAAGAATTATATAATTCAGGGTTAAGTGAGAAACTATCATCTGTTGAGGCTTTTTTCAGTTTGTTTGCTGCCACGCCAAACAAATTCTGGGATGGTTCTTTCAAAGAATGCTCTGGGTGACATCTATCCATTATTCCGGCCTGAGCCAAAGTTGCCTAATTAAAATAAAAAATGTAGATTGTGCTATGATAGAAAACTTAGTAAAGATTAGGATATGGAATTTCAATTTCTATTTATGGCCTTTAGGCATCTAAGGCTCAGACCGCAATAGGAGGAGGGGAAAGGATTTGGATAGGTGTCGGCCAGGGCCTATGTTAAAAGTCCCATCCCGGCATTTGCCTGGTGTGACTGAGGAAGAAAAACCCTGGAAATATCTCAGTCAGGATGGTCAGTCGCTGGGATCGAATGCACGATCTCTCGAATGCTACGCCAACGCTCTATCACTGAGCTACGGCGACTCGGTTAGAATATGGAATATTTAAACAAGTCTAGATGTTTTCTCTCAAGATATTCTAAATTAAAATATGAAGACAGCATAAAAAAGGTATTTTTTTCTAATTATGCTTTAATACTAATAAGTTAGATATAGCCTGTACAATTTAATTACAAGATTAATAATTTCATGGTTCATTTGAAACATTTTATAATGTGATACTTAGTTCCCGCGAAAGTTAGAGAAAAAACACTTAATTTTGGTCGCCATTTTCCAATATGGCGGCCTACACAAGTTCATTTTAAAGACTTTTTGTTTGGACTTAGGTGGCCAAATACTTACTATATGTATTACCAAGTGTCATGTTCTTAAGATTTTTTTACCTAATTTTCGTAAATTGTCTATACTAATAGTCAATCGGACAACTATTTCAAAATATATCTTTTAGTTATATCAAAAAGTCATAGCTAATTTCCATGAAGAATATTGTTTTTTAACTAAAACAACTCTTTGTTCAAAATATTTCCTATTTTCTGGAAAGCAACTATTGGAAGGCATACGCTTTGCTCTGCATCTGTACACTTGCGATGCAATACGTGACTCACACCATTAAACCTGAATCACACACGGTATGCCCTGAAGCTGTAGTAATTACAGAACAACAGCGGAACCGAGGAATGAAACTCTGACTGTGTATGTGAATAACAGAGCGAGAGACATCCGTTGGAAGGCTTTGTGAGTTACCACGTCATCACTACGACTAGTTTGACACAAAATCCAGATTGAATTGATCTTTGTTAAGTCAGATGTATCCAAGCCAAACGTTGACATTTTGTGCCTGGATTCTGTGTCCTTTGGGGAATCTCTCTAATCTACGAAGTTTATTTTCTCTATATCTTTCGAAAGGACCTGGGTTACCAAACTATGGGAAACGTGATTACTTTTGATGTAAAGTTTCTATCAGAGTTTTCACAGACTATTTCCTCTTCTCTTGTTAATTTATTTTGTTTGTGTTACTTCATTACGCCATTCTTTAGGCGAGTGCACAAATAACTTAACGTACCGTAATCTTAACGCACGCGACCGTAATTATGGTTTCCATCCCATGGCCCTAACTGTTTCTTTATCGCTGACCCGAAGCTTGCCCAGGGATACATATTTCAGGATAGTGACGTGCTTATGCCATAGTTGTCTGTTCAACATATATCATGTAATTTAAATATCTTAATTAATAAATAAACAAAAGTCATGAGAAAACATAAAAATGCGGTTATCATAAATGAATCAGAAATTTTAGAACCAATGTTAACTACTAATTTTCTTTTAATAAAATTTGTTAATGACGTGGTAAAATTCTTTATCCTTAATTGCATCGTTGTGTATAGAGAGAGCGACTAATGCTTTGCAGATGCTAGGTCAGTTGAATAAGTTGGATGTTTAATAAGTTCATAGGCAATAAAATCAAATATCTGCAGTAAGTTTTGTTTACAAGGGAAGTCCTTAAGTCGTGGCAGCTAGAGTTTTGTGAAAACTCGTTTCCTAACTAATTTCGGGTCGCTAATTATCGTGGTGATGTCACGCCGAGCCTGAAATTGACGGAGAGAGCGTTATGTATTCTGAATGCATGTTCTGTTACCTCTCAAATGAGACATATATGAAAGCAAAACAACAATTGTTGGGTGTATGTGCCAGACAAAATTCTACATGATCCCTAAATTCCATCATGAAAAGTTTATCAAAGCGTAGCGGACAAAGAATTTATTTCCGAAAGAAGTGACTATCCTAGCGACCATCAATTTGTCAAGAAACCAATCTTCACCAAAACCTAGTTCTCACGACTTAAGGACATTTTTGTTTTAGACGTTTAGATAATTTGTAGCTTTATGCTCTAGATTGTTTCTTGACCCCGGTATTTATTCATTATGATGTATTTGAAGTCACATATAATCACATCCATTACCTTTCTGGCGGATTATTGTCTCTGGAATTGTTTGGGTTCTAGTCACACGTAACGGAACCGCTGCATTCACTTGTATTTTGTCGCTATATGCTAAAGTTGAAGTCATGTTTCATCAACTGCTCATTCGTTTAATAGAATTGCACACATCAGCTGAAAAACACTCAAAACTCCCCCGACATGTTTGTCTTCTTGAACTCCATCTGACAACTGTTTGATCGGCAGAAAGTTTTCTCATGTCTAAACACTCATGAAGAAAGTGATGCCCTTGCTAAACTGATGCCTAGATGATCTGTTATGCATTGGAGTACAACTATTCTGCCTGTGCAGATCAGCTCATGACATTTGTCCATAATTTATTTGATCATTGTTGTCCTTGACCTTTCCTTACGATCTGTGGAGCCCCTCCCTCTCCAGATGTTAGAACTCCTCTGGATTTGCTAAGAAGGGGAATAATTAAACGTTGCTTGTGTTTATTCCTCATTAATTTTATTCTCATCGATGGCTTTAGAGAAGAATTTCACGACAGATTTCTCACTCGAATATTTCCGCTCCTTGTCACATTTTATTGATCTTAAACTTAAAATTTAAGAATAGAACTACCCATAACTGTTCGATATTGTTGCAATATGTCGTGAGAACCAGATAATTGTCCTTAAAGAGAAGTCCATAAATCCATAAACGGGCACAAATTCATAAATATTTTGGGGAAGAAGACTTGACTATTAGTAGACATGGAACTAATTATTCACTTTAGCTGATGAAGTGGTTTTAACCTCAGTCACCGCTAAGATATTAAATCAAGTGACATGATATGATTTCACTTTGATACTTTGCTAAAAAAAACAGAGCAGCCAGATTTTCTAAACAGTAAAATTTTACCCAGTTCCTGTTTTAACGGACCTCGGAACGGTGAAGGAGACAAGCGAGTTGGATTCTTATACTGACTAAGTTTTCCTAGACTTTTCCCTAGTTCTACCAGGACATGAGGATGAGGACAAAGGGGAGACATGAGGATGAGTGAATGATGGAGGCAAAATTAAAACGTGAGGTTGACGGTAAGGACAAAGCAAGTCGAAGGCGTAATTGTCGAGTAAGTGTGAGAACGAGTTGAATGGAGATTTCGTATGTAAAGGTGAAGGCTGTTTGAACGCAAATGAACGCAAAAATTCTGAAGAATTTTAAGACACCGCTCAGCCTTAAACTTGTCCTAGTAGAAATTTGCAACATTCAAAATTATATTGATCGAAAGGGGGCATTTGTAACGATAGCCGTTTCTTTTTCATAGACGAATTAAAACATTGGAACATATCAGCTAACAAGAAGGTAAACATTGGATCTAGAGTAGCTCGAAACAGTCATCAAATATTAAAACAAGTTTATGGGACAGAAAACTCAGAAAGTTTATGGGCGTAATCGCAATTAGCGCGTGATGGGTAAATTCCTACTAAACAATATTCAAATAATCATTAATTTCAACATACACGTAACAATAAAACACTATACAATATAGACTTCATCAATACTTAGTTCAATCTTTGTACTAGCGAATTTAAGTTGTAAGTTCATACACACGTGCTCAGTAAACTGTTTAGTTCTTATAAACCAAAGTCTTGACGAGGTCCTCCGTTAAATACAGAAGAAATAAGGTATAAAAATGTTATGAACTCAAAGGTTGCCTTCTCACCAAGCACGCTTCCCCTTTTCCTGGAACCGTTTTAGAGAACATCTACCGGTCGAGTACATGGCTTCTCTAATTGAATCTCGAGCACAGAGTAAGTGAATTAAAAGTGGCTCGTTTCCCGCTCACTTTTCAAGAACTCTGGAGTCGTCGTCCTTTGCACAAGTGAATGCTTTTTTTTCAACCCAGTGAACCCGCGTGGGTTTGCTGCTTCGATGCCGTGCAGAGGTCGTTTGGTGATTAGGGATTTGGGGGGGAAGAAAAACGTAAGGAAAGAAGTCGGATAAGAGGGCGAGTAAAGAGTGGAGAGGACAAGAAGGTTTACTCAAAAGGTGAAGAGCACTACGAACAGAATTTAACTGAAGTCATGAAAACGAGGAACTAAAGAAAATAATTTTCAAAGAAAAACCAAAACGCAGACTGAAGAAGAGAGTTCTTATCGTGAAGCGACTTGCAAACTAAGAGAAAACAGAAACAGAGAGAACCCGAACTTGAAACGAAAGAATGAGAGATAAGTATTAAGGTTATTGTAAAGCAACGATCTCTAAAAATAGGTGGCAGCACTACCTTCGTATGTCTGTAATGTATTTTTATCATTGCATGAAATTCCAATCCTGCTCCTACAAAATTCAATCCTAGAGAGTTCAAACTTTCAGAGAAGAAAGTTCATCATCACTTCAAGAGTTCCACCCGTGCTGATTGTTTAGTTTCATTCTTTTAATCGCATCATTGCTAGAGTTTTGATATTCATTACAACAATCAAGCGATTTCAAACAATGAACAAAACCGAAAATAAAAACTCGCAACGGATAGACTTGTTCAAATGGTTATGAGCTTTCTTATCTGAAAGTTTGAACTCTCTAGGCTTGAATTTTGTAGGAGCAGCGTTGGAATTTCATGCAATGATAAAAATACGTTACAGACATAGGAATATAGTGTTAGAGATCAATCTTTTACATTACCCTTAAAAACTAATAAGCAATAATAAATTCAATAGACTATGTTATGAACAAGGAAAACACTTTTTGTTAGGTTCCCCAGTTCTAGTAAATAAACTGTGAAGAATAGTTACAGGTTACGCTTCAATGGAATACGGCCTAAAATATAAAATTCACACTAATTTTTACCAAAATTCACACCAAAAACTACGTTTGAGGAGAATGTGTGTTAGAGAAGAAATGGGAACTAGCAGCTCAAAAGTTCTACGTTGGTTTTGAGAACGCAAATGATTGTCTCAAAAGGAAAAGAAATATACAACTGATATGATTTGGAATTCCGATGAAAAGACTTGTTCAGTTAGTGACAATGTCTCAGCGACCCCATAAGCAGGATACGTGTAGGTAATAATATGTCAGGTAGTTTCAAGATTTGCTGTGAATTGAAACAAAAGGTGATGATACCTTGTTACCACTGCTATTTGACTTTGCCTTAGATTTGTGATTCCTAAAATAAAAAAAGGGTAAAAAGGGACTAATTGAATGGTTTCAATCAACTGCTCGTACACACGGATAATTTAGATTTAATAGAGAACGATATAGATGCACTACAAAGAAACACCAATGTCTTACTAGAAGCTTGCGATGAGATAGGTTTACAAGCGAACGTCGAGAAAACAAAATACATTATAACAAACCGAAACACAGGGAATGAAGGAAATAAAAACATAAGAATTAAGAATGAGATCATAAAGTATGTAAATTTAAATACTTGAGAGCAGACATAACAAGCAAAAATAAGGTCAAGGTATAAATAAAATTCGCTTAGCATCGGGCAACTGATGTTTCTATTTAGTCTAGAATTTTCTAACCGTGAGATTAATATCAATAAAGTTGTAGGTGAGAATAAACAGAATTGCAGTTCTACCGGTAATAATTTCTGGATGCAAAAGTTGGAAACGAGATGACTGTAGAATGGAGGAGAGTGCAAAATGAAAAACTCCATAGAATGTGCGATACAACCAATATTATGAGAATAATGAAAATTACGACCACTAAGATAGGCAGGTCATGTAGTCCTGATAAAAAACAAACGAAGGTTGTAATCCATCGTGATCGGGAAATCGGAAAAAAGAGGTCGTTGAGAAGATCGAGACGTCATTAACATAACAATATAAAAGGACAACTTTGAGTGCTAAGTGTTCGTGATGAAAACTGGCATGGTTCAGGATATAACCCAGTGGCAACCGTTTGTCACTGCGACGATAAACATGCGAGATTCGGAACCCATAGAATTAGACAGTTACTTAATATTCCCCAAAAGAGAAAGTGCATACCAGAAACTAATACCGAGAAATATCAAGTTTTCCTTCTTCTGTGCATTGCAGGCTCTTGATCTCTTACAGTTGAAAAATAGTTTCGAGACATCAAATCTGCCATATCCGAGCTCGGTGACTGATTTCTGTGAGTACCTTTGTTTATCCATCATTTCTTGGGCTTGATACTACGTGTCGATTCTTTCGTATTGAAAAAGGGATAAGTCTATATCTTACAAATAGACATGAGATCTCGTGGCAAACAATTTATGTTTTAAAGATGGCAAATCGACTAAAAGAAAAACCATTGAAGGCGGGGAAACTAATATAGTATAAAGATATTTTAAAGGACTGTAAAATTAATCTCAGATTCAAAATAAAGTTTGAAACTCAACTGATTTTGTGCAACAAGGAATCTCCATCCCCACTGAAATATTATTTACAGAATACTTACAAAGTTAATAATGACATGGAAAGATCTTTCTTCATAAGTAGATCCAGAAGTTTGGCCATGGTGTATTTTGTAAAGGAATGTTCGTTCGAATTATGACACATCAAAAGAAATCTGCTCTGTAGGTTCACTCCAACTCAGGTAGCATTTGAATTTCATTCAGCAGCTACCCTTACTCGACAACTTATAGACACACCCAAAAAACACAACTACATAATGAACAACCACTGCACTTGTTTTGACGAGTATACCCAGCGCAACGACACCAGCATATCTTCCATTTCATGTCACATCAAGTAATCAGTCATTCGAGTTAACGAACAGAGAACTACACATTACTAGGTAGCTACCCCTTACAATTTGGCATCTCAGTTGATATAACCGATACAAATAAGTCTGAACAAAGGATACCACTGTATTGCAGGTGCACTCACGCGCAGATATGTGTGGTGAGAGAAACACGCATCAGAATACCTGTAAACCTTTTGAATTAAACTCACAGAGACGGTGTGTGAGAGGGAGAAGAAGCGTTGGTTTAATCATTTCCATAAAGATATAATCAATGCTTATGCTTAATTACCTACAAATTAGTCAGTACCTATGATTACTCAAATGTATAATTAAATTAGAATTCTATTCATCAACAGGAATCCAGAGCACAGACAGCTCAATGATTCTCGAATGTGCTTGCTCCCTCTTCAACAGAGCTCCTTGATGCGTTATCTAATTGTTTCAACAGTGCTGAGTTGTGTACAAGAAGTAGGTCGCAACCAAATTCTACGAAATCCTAATATGATTCACGTGCATAATCTTTTATCTGACGCCATCATAATATAATGTTGTTGGCATTTCCTTTATTGATCTCGAATGTTTCTTTCCCCACAGTTTATTTCATTTTGTTTTTTGCGTGTGTGCATCTTATTCATAAAATGAAGAAGAAAATAATCTAGCGTCCATGTCTCGGTTGCTAGAACATTGGCTTTGTATTCAGAAGATTCTAGGTTAGAATCCAGTTGCCGTGATTTGGTTGGTTGACAGAGTGTTGGTTTTGCATTCGGAAGTAATCCAGCGGCCGTGATTCCGTTGGTAGAGTGTTCGCTTTGTATTCGGAAGTTTCTAGGTTAGAATCCTGTGACCGTGATTCGGTTGATAGAATGTTGGCTTTGAATTCGGAAGGTTCTAAGTTAGAATCCAGCTGACGTGATTCGATTCACAGAAGGCTTTGCATTCGAAAGGTCCTAGGCTAGAATCCAGTTACCGTGATTCGGTTGATAGAGTGTTGGCTTTGCATTCCGAAGGTTCTACGTTATAATCCAGCGACCGTGATTAGGTTCGTAGAGTATTTGGCTTTATATTCGGAAGGTTGTAGATTATAATCAAGCGGCCGTGATTCACTTTGTAGAATGTTGGCGTTCCAATTTCAAGGTTCTTGGTTAGAATCCAGTGACTGGTCATCTTGACTTGTTTTTCCACACCGTTTTTTTAATCACACAAGTATTGCTAAGATGGTAGCGTTGAATTATGACCTGATCGACTCTTCCTTATCCCGTCTAAAACCAAAGATAACTAACGGTCAGAAATTAAACTCGATTCAGTTCAAACATGAAACAAGTATCAACTTTCTTGGTAATCTTTGGGGGATTATTTTATCGCAACGTCTAATCAATATTCAAAGAATATATTCGCTGATTATAGCTAAAGTTCTTTGTGTGATTGTATGATCGATTTTCTTTCAGCGATATTCAATCTAGGTACGAGAACAAATCCCGAAACTTCGGCTTTTAAATTGTCAAAATCCTTTTCAAATTTTGAAAATGTTTTTTAATGTTTTTATTAAACACTTGTCATTGTACAAATTTAATCTGAAAGCCTTCTAGTTTTTCGATTTAACACTTTCTCCTAAGTACTTGTTTTCAGTGAATTGAATTCATTTATGGTCTACGGTCCAGGTGGGGAAGAATAGGGGAAGGGATATGCTAAAGAATAGTTGAATATACCATCTCGGAATTAGATGGCGTGATTAAGGAAAGTCCCTAAAAAAACACGTCAGGACGGTCCGCCGCTGGTATCTAACTCAAGATCTTCCAAATTTAAATGGACTGAACTCACACACTGAGATTTAGAGGTCCACCATCATAGTTTAAAAGTAGACGACAGTGTTTTCAGCTGTGACTAGTTGACAAGGTTTGAAAAAGTTCAGTCGTCAAAACGAAAGTTATATTAAAATAAGAGCGAAAAGGGAAAGGCACTAACGTTAAGTCGCGTATGGTTACAGGTATTGAAAACGAAGGTGAAAAATCTAATGTTAATTGTAGTGTGAAGTCCAATTTCTCAATAGTGCGTCTAGTGCCAAATTACTGTGAAGAAAGTTTCTGACGTCACTAGATTGAACATACACTGTTAAATCAAGGTTGCTGATTTTGGATGTGAAGTCAGTTTCTCTCTACATATTTCCATTAAGCCGCAAGCCTAAGACAAATAAAATGGTCAAAACAAAACTAAAATATAACTCCAATTTTCTTGCTCCGACTACAATTAAGTAGAATATATTTTAGTTACGTAGTTCTCTGGTTATATTTGTGTATTTTGCTACGACTGTTTATAAACTTTCTAACATTGTACATCTTGACATTCACCCATACTGACTCACACCCACACATATATATTCGTGTACACGAGATAGAGAGAGGAAAAGGGATAATATGTGTATGCTACATATAGAGTTCCCCATGAATATCGCAAAGTAATAGCTGTTGAACTAATTCCACCATATCCCAATGAGCACTATCACTGAATTAAACTCCTCTTCACTCTTTGGTCCTTGGGGCAGCTGCAAAAAAGCTAATAAGCAATCGACATACATTCTCCATTGCATGAACTCTAAGCCCTCTCGACCACGTACCATTTTTTTGAAAAAAGAAGTGGAGGTTATATAACATTCCCCTCTCTGCCCCCACTTTCCAACAGAAACGTTCCCCTTTTGTAACCCTCTGGAGACATCATTGACTAACGCATATATGAGAGAGAACTGTATAATTAAGTCTCTCGTACATTCGAAAATGGAGAATGAGTCTGTAGTTGAGAGAGGGAAGAACGAACAAAGAGCAAGTATTAATACGTACATGGTGGTAAATATGCAGATGCCATGATATTTTGAAATATTGACTTTTTGATTTATAACAACTACGTTCGATTTCACCTAATGCTTTTTTTCCTCGTCGTTAGTGATACGACATTATTCACAATATTGTTACCCTTTTACATCTCAGCCTTTCATCTTCTCCCGAAAATTATGGATGTAACACGTAGCATTTCTCTATTACTAGACAGACAGACAGACAGACAGACAGACAGACAGACAGACAGACAGACAGATAGATAGATAGATAGATAGATAGATAGATAGATAGATAGATAGATAGATAGATAGATAGATAGAAGGATGGGATATTCGCTCGGTGGTCATCAAGTGCAACTGTCAGGTCTATCGTGTTTTGAGATTGTTCATTGTTGGGAGGCGCAGTGATATGTGTGGAAGGATGAAGTAATGGCGAGTATTCACTTTGAAAATTATCAACAATAGAGATGAGTAGCAAACTCGGGATACCACCTTGTCGGATAGGGTAATCGTTTCACTAATAGGGGTAACAGACGAATCTTTTCTCGGTTCATGGGAACTGTTCCGAGTGCTTTATCTAAAGTATGTGGTGCCCACATCAACAGACCCGTTCAATTCGGCGCCAGAGCTTTACTAAAGAAACACCAAGAAAACTATTGTATTAAAAGAAGTATGTAAAAACTTCGTCCGTAAGAAGCGACAGAAGAACAGATTCAGGAGTTGTGTTCATGGAAGAAATGAATGTGTAATGAAACGTTTATGTTTTAATAAGGACTTGAAAAACATAATATTTTTTTTTCAATGATTTTAATTGTGAAATGTTTCTTTCCAGCGGAGCTCTAGCAGGGACGTAACTATGGGGGAATGGGGGAGCAGACGGGGCATATGCCCCGGGCGCAGGATTTAGGGGGCGCTAAACTGAGCAAGTATTTTTTACTATAGATCTCAGAAACCAACATCAATATAACAGGAGCTAAATGCATAATGTGTGAAGTGTTGTGCGAGGTGAATGCGTTATTGTAGGACGCACAGAAATACGTGGAAGCACTATTAACATAGTTACTCGAAACCAGATGTTACAAAATGGTCGTTCATTGTTACTTTCTAAGCGCGCTGAGATTCTCACAACAAAAATTCTGGAGAAAGAAAAGTATTTGAGGGTGTATTCATTTTTCTTTCCGTCAACTACACTGCATACTCCTTACGTTAGAGCTTACGTTAGCGATACTCCTTACGTTAGTGTTACGATGTTTGAGTTTCGTTTTTTTCACCTTCGCTATTTCACAGATATTCAAATTAAGTTAAATATTTCCTACATAGCAATTTTGTATGGAAGTTGAATTTCCGGGGCCCTTAAGTCCACAAGAAGGCAAAGCGAATCGAAGGACTATCATCTGCGGTCTCAGAGACGTCCAAATACTTATTTCGCAAGGTTTGATCTGAATCCAGCTCTCATGGTTGGGGTTTCCTCCTCTCCTTGTCAGACTTAAGAAATTAAAGAGTCATAATTTCCAACATTTTTTTAACCTCGTTAGGTACGTTCATAATTTCCGTTTTTCTCACTTGACGCCGAAACGTATACGGCGCCATAATGGTGGAACCAAAACCGGCACTAGTTAAAGAAACACTGGTAGGCGCGAGGATAGTCTGAGAGCAATTACTAGAAATGTGGTTGATATGGGTACAAGGATATGGGGATATGGATAGACGAAAGAATGAAGTTTTAATTTATTAATTTAAATATGGATCATTATTGTTCTGTTATAAATTAATTTGAATTAATATTTAATAAAATTTGGTTATTGCTTGTAATATGGACTGGACATTTGAAGATTACTGTGTTGAGTCTGGCCATTGTTATGAGGCAACTAATATATATTCGAAACGTCATTTATATTGAATTTAAACAACTTAATTATGGATAGGTCTTGACAATGGCAATTCAATGCAATTATATAGGAGGAAATAATGTTGATGCATTAAAAAGAATATAAGGAAGTGTTGGTTAAGGGAAATAAGGTAACATTTAATTGTATTTAAAGAATGTTTCAATTTGACAAAGACAGAATATTTGTTTATGTCAGACAGTTGGAGAAATTAATCTGGGAAGTGATAATGTCACGAAGTTTTGTTTTATAAGAACGTAAAAAGTGATGTTTGGTTTTCTTTGTAGCTTAACAATTTGATTAATAAATCGAATGTTCAATTTTGCTTCGTGTCTATTTTGCCTAAGTAGCTTCATATTTTGAGCTTTGCTCCAACGCTATTTTCGGTAGCCTCTTTCCGTCTTCGAACAGTCATCGTTGGCTACATCAGTTGGACCGATCCACTTACATCGTTGAGCTTTCCGCTAGTGTCTGCTCTCACCGAAAATATCTCTTCCCAGTGGACAATGTTTCAACTTAAGAAAACTTTATCAGTGCCTTGTGATTGTTTGACCCCGACTTTGTCCGTACTACTGTGTTTGTGGATGGCACCCCCTATGCCAATTGTAGTTGTATTGGAAGATGGTATTGAACTTTTTGTGGTTCGCTTCTCTAAAGCATATCCTTGACACCGAGTTTCTTGCCGCAGCTGTGGCGGCCCCTCTCATGTATCCTAAACAAGTGCTTATTATGTCCGACAACAATGCTGTAGTGTATTTTATGAATAGATGTACTTGCCATGTAAACTACCCGAAACCTATTTGTATACCTGTGTGAGTATTTTTTACTTTGTAACGTATTGTCAGCAAATAATAAAGCGGATCGAGCTTCACGCCGTCTGTTCTGGACGAAACCAGAAGGAACTCACAGCCACTGTTCGGTTCCACATCCGCGTTCAGTCAAGAACTGCACTGGGTACATTCAACAAAGCCCAACAAACTACTAGTATTACAGGTTCATATAGCAAGCTATAAATTGTGAACATTTTGAAAGCTTGTGTCTCGAAAACAATTAAAACAACAGAAGCGGAAATGCACTCAAATTCTAGGTAATTTGATTTTAAATTAAAGGTGTTCGAACACTTTTTTGCTGTTAACTCTAACATTCGGGAGATAATCAGTTATTTTTTTAAAAAACGAAAGTCTAATATTTACAAGAAAGTCAAATCTTTGACAACTTGTACCCTGAAAACTATGAACCCCACAAAAACAGCATTGAGCTCAAATTGTAGAAAATTTAATTTGAAATGAAACTTAATCAAAAACGTTTCGCTGTAAACTCTACCACTGGGGAGATAATTAGCGTTTATTTAAGAAAAAGTCGAAAATTTACAAAAACATTATTTTCAAAGCTTGTATCTCAAAAACTATCAAAGTTACAAAAGAGTAAATGGGCTCAAATTGTGGGAAATTTATTGGTAAATAAGATATTTCAAAGCTGTTTGCCGTAAACTCTACTATTAGGGGAGATAATCAGTGGATTTTGAAAAAAAAATCATAAAATCTTGAAGAAAATAAAGATGGCGGACCCGAAAATTGGGCACCTCCCTTCAAATTGATTGTACTGAGGGTATAAATGAATTATGCAAAACCTATCGCTTTAATCCAGCATGTCACGATTCTGGCTAATATTTGCTCTAAGCGACCACACTACTATGCTCTTACATTGATTTTCTTACGCTTGGAGATAATTAAATAGACAATAGTGATAGCTTTTATTGAACGTTATGAGCGTTTGTATTTCTCGTAAATAAAAAATCACAATTCCAAAGGAACAGTAACTTGCAAGTTTAACTCTTAAAAAAGAGAGGTCCCTATATCACATATAAGATTTCTTGACTCCGAATATATTATGTATTTACTCACTTAGTACATATAAGAAAAATCAAATACTTTAATTAAACAAATTTGTGACAAAACGAGAAAAGGGAAAATATAAATCGGTATTACTAATAACTCTTAATTCACAAAACACTCTTACATTCAACCATGCTGGACTTTTTAGTCCAGTCAAAAAATGTACTTTTTTTTTAGAAAAACAAATTAGTTACTAAAAGAAATCCTTTTCACTCGATAGCACATCATCAATAGTACTCACGCTGAAGAGTCCCAACCCTTCCCCCTCAGGCTTACCCCCGGCCCCCCTCAAAGTTTGGAAAAAAAACTTTTTATTTGGAACTCAGTGACTTCGTTCTTATTCAAGATACAGTCATTTTTTTTTTCAAAACCTTTCATCCAACGTCAAGTTGGCGAAAATTACCTTGAATTTTTGTAAAGCTTAAGTGGAAAATAATTGTAATATTGTGATTGTGAAAATAATTGTGATTAATAAGGAAATAACAGTTTCCTTAAGTACTTAGAAACGTGATATTTTTATTGCCTTTCCAGTGAATGCTGTTTTACTCGTTCCTCTCTCGGTTTTTAGCAAAATTGTCCGCGACAAAAGTTGTAGAGAATTTTATGCTCCTTCATTTGATATAAAACATTATGCACTTCGGCCAAATACAGCGGAAGAGAGAGGGAGAGAAGCGGGCGCGTCATGGCGGACTAGTTCACTTCCTAGTCATATGTTGTAGAAGCACGCGGTTGTAAATGGTCAATACGACGATCGTGCATCTGGATTCTAAATACTGAAGTTCATGTTCATATTATGCGCTTCTCTTATTTCGCTTAATTTATTGTTTTAAAGTTCATTAGTATATATATGGATACAAAGTTAAATATTTCCACTTAGTTAAAAAATAATTAGTTGTTTGAAAATTCTTATGTGCAAACTTTCAAGAAAATAACTCAACAAAAGTGGGGAAAAAATATTACCATTATTTACTCTAAAATAATATATAAATCAAGTTCCTTCACTCACTCGTTAGCATTGTTGCAGATCGGAATTAAAGAAACACCTGTGACCTTGAACCGCCTATTCTAAATGGACAAGTAGCAAGTAAAATTTTGCGAGCAAAAAAGTTGATGAAATATTTCCGTTTCGTGTGAGAAATACCTGGGAAATTTGATGGTCAGAGGTAAAGCAAAGGGAAAAGAATTTGAGGAAAAAGTTTCTTTGCGATGTTTTGTGGGGCTTTTCTACTAATACCTACCCTCCTCAGTTCACAGTTGGCTTATTCAGTATGTGTTCAGCCTTCTTGAGCTGTAGTGCCTACTACTATGTTTTAGCATTTGTAAAATAGAAGAAGCTGATTACGAATAAGAAAAACTCATTTTTTTATTCTTGCTTTCCACCAATTTGGATTTCTTTTAAATATGGAGAAGTGTTTGATTTGTGAACAAAGCTTAACTGAAGGAGAGACATCTGCAGTACTTCAACGAGGTAAAGAGTCACTTATTCAAGCCAGTTTAAAAAGGAATGATTTTCTTCGTCTGAAGTTACAGCTGTTAACAATACCGTTTCTTATCCATGCTTCGTGCAGAAGGGACTATACAAGAAACAGGGATTATTCATTAGGGTGAAATAAATACCCAGAGCATACAGTATTGTCGAAATAAAAGTTCTGGGTTTGCATAGTCTCATTATGCTATGGCTTACAGCTTTTCGTTTGCGTGCAAGTTTGGGAAACGAGTCTGTATCCTTGTGGCTTTCTTTTAGTAACTTCTTCCAATAACACCTGTAAAGATTTTGGAACGAGATCAGTATCTCCTTTTTCGATCTCTGAGGAATTTGGATGTTCACGTTCGAATTTCTTCTGAATATGCCTACCAGCCATCCTAACTATCATCAGTTCTTCTTCTTCTGGATCGTTGTGTGTACCACTTCTCAGTAATAAGGTTGTGAACCACCTTGGTCATCGTAAATATTTTTTATTTACGTTGCGGAAAAGAAATTGTTAATCGATCTCCAAAAGATTTCGATAGCTATTGTTCCAAATATTTCTCAGAAAAAAATTCCCCAGTTTCCGATAGTTCTTTTAATCTATTCATCAGTTCCTGAAGAGAAAACTGACCATCTTCAATTCCTTCTATGCACTCGCAAAATTTTTAGAAAGCTGTTGTCAGCGAACCAACAGGTCTACCGGAATGTGAATGAACCATACTCTTACCCAATCTTGTGCTGCAACCTACGTGATAACGGGCCTCAGCTGCCACCAGGTCTATTACCGATCGTAATCTTGCTCCAACTCCATTTCCCTATTTATCTTTACTCTCATCTGTTTTTCTTAAAATTGCCTGTGCAACTTCTATAGTTTGAACTTCAATCCCATATTTTAGGATTTTTAAAGACAAACAACTAACCGGTGGAATTAATTCTGCACAATATAAACACTGTTTCTTAAAATCAAAATCTTCATTATCAACATGCACGGCAGTGCATGCAGCCAAGTTCTCCGCGTCACAAAACGTCAGCACTGCCAGAAGCATGTTATACAGGAACAAGAGTTTTCGGCGAAATCGGCGATTTCGAGGCTCCGTAAGAAAAAAGATGTTAAAGATAGGAATATGAGCTTTCAAAGGTAAAGAAATATGGTAAATATGTGCAGATGTGCAAAATTTAATATTCGTTTTTTTTAGCATATTCGAGTTGTGGACCCCTGAAATTGCGTATTTTAGACTGACACTCACTGATTCACTCATTATATTGTTCAGGGTGTTCGGAATAAGCTAGAAACATGAAATTTGGCATGAAGGTGGCGTTAGTAGGTTAAATTAAAATTCCGACATTTAGAAAAATCGCCATCTTGTATTCAAAATGGCCTCCAAACGTAAAATTTCAAAATTTTAAAATTCCTAAACGGTTGAAGCTAGAAAAACGAAATTTAGTACGAAGGTACATCACCGCTAGTAGGTTACGAAAATATCACAAAATTCTAAAAAAAAAATGTTGCCATTTTGGATCCAAAATGGCCGCCAAAACGAAATTTCCCTAGAATACACAACCTAAACATCTGGAGTTAGAGTAAGGAAATTTGGTATGACAGTACATCATTATTAGTCAGTTAGGAAAGTATTACAAAATGTCTCCAAAAGACGCCATCTTGGATCTAAAATGAACGTCAAAATGAATTTTTATAGAATACACAGCCTAAACGGCTGGATCTAGAAAAAACGAATACAGTATGACGGTACATTATCATTAGCAGGTTACGAAAAGATTACAAAGTGTCTCCAAAGACAATCTTGGAACCAAAATGGAGGATCTCATAATCCAGTTTCCACACTGTTTGAGCTAGAGATACGAAATTTGTCATAAATATGTATTATCAAGAGTAATTTAGGAAAATATTACATTTTGAAAAACTCGCCATCTTTGATTCAAAATGGCAGCCCATAAACCATTTTCCTCACCGTTCGAGATAGAGAAATGAAATATGATATGATGGTGTACCATCACGATTAGGACACAACAATATAAGATATCGTTTAAAATGTCGCCATCTTTAATCCAAAATGGCCGTCCAAAGCTCATTTTTCAAACCACTGAAGTCAGAGAAACGAAATTTGGTTTGAAGGTGTCCCGTCACAAGTAGCTTACAGAGGCGAAGCCCTCGGCGGTATGAGAAAGAAATGCACCATGGACGTGAACCCGTGGAGAGTCTGGTTATATATATATATCGTCATCGGAACTGCATGTGGATTTTTTTTAATCTTTCATGTTTTGGTACCAGTTTATAGTTCTGTGTATTGTGCATACTGTAGAAAAAATCATGTGGAAACTACTTTTTTTTAGATATAGCAGCTTTTCAGTACCTAAATTGTATTCCAGACTTTAGTCCAGAAACCGGTTATTTGTCTTTCGTGACAAATTCATAGTTTGCCACATAGAAGTATTGAAAAGTTCCGACAACGATATTATAAACGCAGAAAAAGCTGTGAAATCCGAGCAAGAACATCAGAGGTACAAAAAGTTCCGCCAACTTCTTCAGCCCTAAAATGTGGTGAAATGGAAGATAAATAAGCCAAGTTCCTCGGTGACTGCATGTAAGACAGGAACACTGGAAGTTGGCGCGAGGTGGTAAGGTTCATGATCTTCAAACTATAAGGCTGGTGGCGGCTTTAAACCCACCACGCCCACCACCATCAAACCTAAGTCTTGAACATCATGGACCTTTCCACCTTCCAGCGTTCCTGTGTGTTCCACAAAATTTTGCACGTTACAAAACGTCAGTACTGCTAGAAGCATGTTATACAGGAACAAATGTTTTTGGCGAAATCGGCGATTTCGAGGCCCCGAAAGAAAAAATATGTTAAAGATAGGAATATGAATTTTCAAAGTTAAGGAGATATGGCAAATATGTGCAGGCTTGCAAAATTTCATATTCGTAGCTTGAAGCATAATTATTCGAGTTGTGGACCCCTGAAATTGCGTATTTCAGGCTTACTAATTCATACATTCACATTCACTCACTCACTCATATTGTTTAGGGTGTTCGGGATCAGCTAGAAACATGAATTTCGTCATGAAGGTGGAGGATGATAAATAGGTAAAGGGAAAAAATTCCATCATTTTGAAAAGTCACCATATTGTATTTATAACGGCCGCCAAACCTAAAATTTAAAAAAAAACACAGCTTAAATGGCTGAAGCTAGAAAACAGAAATTTGGTATGAAGGTACATCATCTTTAACAGGTTAAGGAAATATTACAAAATCTTGAAAAAGTTGTCACCTTGGATCCAAAATGGCCCCAAAATGAAATTTCCATAGAATACACAGCCTAAACATCTGGAGGTAGAAAAACGAAATATAGTAAGACGGTACATCTCATTAGTAGGTAAGGAAAATATTACAAAATGTCTCCAAAGACACAATCTTGGAACCAAAACGGTGGACCTCATAATCCATTTTCCACATCGTTTGACCTAGAGATATGACATTTGGCAAAAAAGTGTATTATCAAGAGTAGTTTAGAAAAATATTACATTTGAAAAAAGTCGCTCGCTATCTTTGATTCAAAATGGAAGCTCAAAAAACATTTTCTACACCGTTCGAGATAGAGAAATGAAATATATGAAGTTGTACAATCACGATTAGGTCACGACAATATAGGATAATGTTAAAAATGTCTCCATTTTTAATCCAAAAATGGCCGCCCAAAACCGATTTTCCAAACGACTGAAGCTAGAGAAACGAAATTTGGTATGAAAGTGTAGCTACCATCACGAGTAGGTTACAATAAATGGGGACAAACCACTGGGGATATGGGGAAGATCTGCACCATAGGGGCACAGTCCCCCGGAAAGTCTGGTTGCAATATAAGGATCGCAGTCTCCCAAATCTCCACAAGTAGTGGGTACAGCCCGCCACGGGGTACTGGAGACAGCGCCCCCAGCGAAGCAAGTATATATATTATACACTTACAAAAAACTGTGAATTACGTGCAAAAAAAAAACAGCATGATCTTCAAGTCATAAGGCTGGTGGCGCCCCTAAAACCCACCACGCCCACCACCACCAACCTAAGGCTCGAAGTCGAACTTTCTGATTCTGATTGACGACTTCGAGTAATGAAGTCAGATGGGTTTGTACTGTGTTGGGAATGCAATTTCTTACTTACATTAGCTCTGATGCTACTGTCTCTTGTATAGTCTCTTCTGCACGAAGCATGGATAAGAAATGGTATTTTTAACGGCTGTAACTTCAGATGAAAAAAAATAATTCCTTTTTAAACTGGCTTGAATAAGTGACTCTTTACCTCGTTGAAGTACTGCAGATGTCTCTCCTTCGGTTAAGCTTTGTTCACAAATCAAACACTTCTCTATACTTAATAGAAATCCAAATTGGTGCATTAAAGCAAGAAGTAAAATTAATTTTCCTTATTCGTTAACAGCTTCTTTTATCTTGCAAATGCTAAAACATAGTAGTAGGCACTACAGCTCAAGAAGGCTGAACACATACTGAATAAGCCAACTGTGAACTGGGAAGGGTCGGGATTAGTAGAAAAGCCCCACAAAACATCGCAAAGAAACGTTTTCCTCAAATTCTTTTCCCTCTGACCATCAAATTTCCCAGGTATCTTTCACACGAAACGGAAATATTTCATCAACTTTTTTCGCAATATTCTACTTGCTACTTGTCCATGTACGATAGGCGGTTCAAGGTCACAGGTGTTTCTTTAATTCCGATCTGCAACAATGCTAACGAGTGAGTGAAGGAACTTGATTTATATATTCTTTTAGAGTAAATAATGATAATTCTTTCCGTACTTTTGTCGAGTTATTTTCTTAAAAGTTTGCACATAAAAATTTTCAAACAACTAATTATTTTTTTTTAACATAGTGGAAAGATTTAACTTTGTATATATACTAATGAACTTTAAAACAATAAATTAAGCGAAATAAGAGAAGCGCATAATATGAACATGAACTTCAGTATTTAGAATCCAGATGCACGATCGTCGTATTGACCATTTACAACCGCGTGCTTCTACTACATATGACTAGGAAGTGAACTAGACCGCCATGACGCGCCCGCTTCTCTCCCTCTCTCTTCCGCTGTATTTGGCCAAAGTGCATAAAGTTAGATATCAAATGAAAGAGCATAAAATTCTCTACAACTTTTGTTGCGGACAATTTTGGCAAATACCGAGCGAGAAACGAGTAGAACTGCATTTCAGTGGAAAGGCAATAAAAAAATCACGAACTTTAACGAGATTATTCACCACTTAAGCTTGACGAAACTGCCAATTTGACCTTGAAAGAAAGGTTTTGGGAAAAAAATTGACTCTGTATCTTGAATAAGAACGAAGTTACTGAGTTCCAAATAAAAAGGGAAGTTCCCTAACTTTGAGGGGAACTGGGGGGTAAGCCTGAGGGGGAAGGGTTGGGACTCTTCAGCGTGAGTACTATTGATGATGTACTATCGAATGAAAAGGATTTCCTTTAGTAACTAATTTGTTCTTCTAAACCCCCTTTTCTGCTTATTTTGACTTGAGTATTAGAGCATAAGTATATTTTGCTTGTAGTGGGGACCATAATTACTTCTCTAGTAATTTTTGTAAAGGAAAATGATTATAAGATATGCGTGATCACGTGATGAAAACATAAAATATTGAAACTAACAATCAGTTAAATTTTAGTTTACCAGGAATTTTTCTCAAACAGCCCTGCTATCTTCAGAGAATACATACCTTTTCCATTCGTTGCATATGGTTCTTATCTTGAGGTTCTTTTTTGATGCGCAGATCGCCCACAACGAGCTCTCTTTTGGGGTCGCTCCTCCACCGTTTGTTTCTGATTCATCATGTTCTACTCCCAGGATTGCCAACTTCTTTCCAAAGGAAATAAGGAAAGCCCGGTTTAAAAAAAATATATATATGGGCCAGTTTAGTAACTTTTGACTTCGGCCCGTTACGATTTGTCCCTTTATACCTAGTTAAAATCCACCTGCCGGGATTCGAACCCGAGTCCTTCGAGTCGTTGGCCTAACGCCTTAGACCGTACGGATAGATAGTCGCCAGAAAATTCTAGTTTTTCTTATTTTTGGTTTCTTTGCCCTTCTTCAATGACAAACAAACACTTTAAGTGTTCAGTGCGATTACATCGAACATATTGTAAAATACAATGATAGTCCATCTTCTGTTCGTGTGCTTTGTTGTGTAACAACGGGTCCTCTGGTCCGTAATGTGTACACCTACCTACGTTTTGTTGTAATGAAGGATGATTGATGTTTTTCTTTTTTTCTGTCTCTACATGAGTTTGATCATACATTGTACTGACAAGGAGACCGTCAAATGAGATCAAATCGAACCCTACTCTGAAGTCTTGAAGGAGAATCTACGTCTTATAGAGAGGTAATGTACATACAATTAGCTACGTGTATTAACTACAAGGTCCCAAGAAATTGCCTGGAATATTGGTCGAAGTGTACATTTCTTTTTTATGATTCAATCAAAAAAAGTCACTTCTGCTTCACTATCGTCCTGGAATAAAATACTACCGAGTTGTAGCACCTCCCACACCACAGGACGCCTCAACAGAGATGTATTTAGGGGTCTGGAGTTTCCAAAATTCATTGTTTTTGTAAAATAGTCACAATTATAAGAATTTTACAAAACAAAATCTAAATTTTGGGGGTCAAGACCCCTAAATACGTCCCTGGCAAGGAGAGATGCAGTTTGAGAGGTGATGCTACAACTCGGCAGTATTTAATTCCAGGAAGAAAATGAAGCAGAGGTGACTTCTGTTTATTAAATCATAAAAAAATACTTCGACCAATATTCCAGGCAATTTCTCGGTACCTTGATGTTAATATGAGAAGCTCTTTTGTATATTACATCTCAATAAGACGTAGATTCTCCTAGCAAAATTTGAGGATAGGTTTCAATATGTTCTCACTGATGGTCTCCTTGTGCAAAGCGACTTAGATGTCTAAAGGCCATAAATAAAATTCAAATTCTTGTGAGAAGAGTCAGTTATTTTATCCTTCAAACAATAGGAAACTATCATCGCATCCAGCTGAAATCCAAACAGCTCTTTTCTATTCTACTGCTATATGCTTTGACAAGTTCAGAAGGAAGTTCGGCTTCATTCTTACAAATAGTTCGTAAGTAGGTCCACATTGCCTCAATTTGCGTGCAAGAGAAGGACTTGTGAATAAATTGTCAGCAGTAATATTTCTTCCTATGCCAGCAATTAGTTTAAAAAAAAACTTGTTCTATCTGACTAAATTTTCTTCCTTCCTCCGGTTTCCTCCCTGTGTATATTTACACGGTCCACTGACCCAAAAATATTTGCCTGGTTTACTGGGTATGTATTGCAGAAAGGAACAGGGCCCACGGAACGTAACAAGCTTTTCATCCACTATCATATTTTCTCCAGGGATGAAAGCATCCTGCAGGATTTTCACCCTCCCTTCAAACACTTCATTGGGGAAAGTTTGTCATTTTGTATTCTATGGCTCCGAAGTTTCTCATCATCGAACCGTAGTGTTGATTTGTTGAAAGAGGTTCCTGCTCATGATGGAATTGAAAATGGAACGTATATTTTTCCTTACTTCAAAGCTGTTTAGTTTCTTCCTTTCTTGATATTAAGAAGTATTATATTCCAATATATTTCTGAAGTTCTTCAATATTTACACTTTTCCATGTCTGCTGAAATATGATGCTGCCGTTTTTGTTAGTCCATTCCAAATGTCTTGCAGAATGTTCTTTCAGATTTTTCCTGTTCCTGTTGGCTTATCTGGTAGGACGTCTTCTGCCGAATTATATTCGCTACATTAACACGTCCCTGGGAAGCAGTAGAAGGTCCAAACCGTTCTTTGATTCAAATACAGTTTCTACTGACAGCACACCATCTGCGCTAAACGCTGAAGACATATTTTCACTTTCTGTCAACTCCTCTTGGGTGTGTATTTTAATTGTTAAGGGGCGAATCGTCACGGGCCGAATCCCAAAGTTACTACTAGACTGGCCCATATAAAAATAAAATTTACCAAATATTAAATTTATTCCATTCCACACAACAGAAAATACTGTGGGCACTCCCATCCCCAAGCACCCTTTTGTCAATCCGTGTCTAAAATATATCTTCCCGGCATGCGAAATCCCAACCCCGACCAACTAGTAGTCGGGTGAAGGTCGGTGCGATCCGTAAGTGACGTTTGTTCGTCGGGACATTTTTCAAGTCGCTGTCGGTGTCGTCGGGCCATCTTTTGGGCCGCAGTAGGGGTCCGCATAGAGGCGTGACCACGTCCAAAACCCTCCTGCTGACGTCAGCTCCTCGTCGTTTTTTTTTAAAAACCCGACGCCGGACCCCGCCTTCGCCGACCATTTACCAACGTCAGACCGACGCACCTGGCTTGCTGGGTTATGAACCACAAGGCGTAGAGAAGTGGTTGTGGTGTCGTTCGAGAGGTCTTGACTTAACTATTTTATAGCTGCTAAAACCGTCAAGATCCGGCGCCGCAGTTGTCAGTGTTAATAATTATTTTAAAAATTCAGTATTTTTTAATTTTCTTCCATACCATTAGATTTATCCGCATCAAACTTGACACAAACGTTGCTCGACACAATAGAAAAATACTGTTGGTTTTCCCGTCAGTGAGCACGCCAATTGTCAATGTTGCCTACCTATTTTTTAAAAATGAATACTTGGGATGCTATCAAGCGACCTGAGCCTCACGCAGCTGTAACTTGTTTTATATAGAAGTTGACAATCGAACAAATCAAATTTTCCCCACACCGACAGTTTTCAACCGAAGTTTTATAGTGTACCCCTCAGTTACATCAGATGAATGTCATGGTAATATCTCCTGTAACTATCAATCTCCTCTGACTGTGTGCTTGCTGACGGATGTAATTTCTCATAATTATGTAATGTTACTAAAATATTGGTTTTGGACCCCACAGCAGTCCAATACGACTGAGTTTTTTCAGGGTTTCCCTCAGTTTACCCAGGCAAATACCGGGATGGCACTTCCACCACCTATCCCCTACCCACCCCGGCCCGAGAATGAATTCAAAAAATACTAATATTGGTACACACAGTTCATATTACAAATAAAACAAAATTATAACTCATTATGCAAACCTCATCATCATAATGTTTGTATATGAAATGTTGCAAATTACTGACGATTTAAAAACAAATACAATGCACTGTCTGCACCGGTGAAATAGTTTTTCTTGTTAAAGCATAGAATTCAGGTTGAGAGCACACACACACACACGCTTATCCCCCACCACCACCACGTACGCACACACAGAAATATGCTTTGAGTAAAACGTACGCACCCACACGGATACAGTTTTTGTGTGTGTGTGTCTGGATTCAACACGGAGCAAAACGTGCCGTGTATGTGGAAACTTCATTTGGAAAGGAGGTGAAGCACCTCCTCACTCCCCTTCTTCCTTTTTTTTTGTATGTTTGTGTGGACAGCATGTACACTGGCGTGCCTAGGTGGCGAAATGCGACGGTTTTACTTCAAGTGTCAAAACACGATCCGTTGATGGTTCCCAGGACGGGAACGAATACTGATTTGGGAAGGAGAGGAAGGGCTTAGATATAGCATTCATCGGGTAGCATAGGAATGCTGAAAGGGAAATAAAAGTCTAAGGGAAGAAAACTCAGAAACAAAGATGGCTAAAATAACAATGAAGGGATATACGAGGACGTTGACTTCAATAACTGCAATAGAGGAAACACATTTTTATTTATCATAACATCCCTACGCTGAATGGAGGTGGGAAATTTTAAATATTTGGGAATTAAGTGGGACTTGGCTATGGCAGCCTGCAAAATAAGCGTTCAATTTAAAATGGATTTTCACATATTTTTAGAAGTATAATGGTTTCATGTGGTTTCTTCCAAAAAGGACTCAATAGTCGATAGGGGCAAATTTTCAATGACACGTTTGAATTTCTCTGTCTATCTAAATAATGTCATTCTGTGTTACTACCTTTTCCCCAAATAACCTTGTATTGAATTGAATTGAATTTTATTTATGGCCATTAGATATCTAAGGATCAGGCCGAAAGGATCCGGGAGTGTGTCAGCCAGGGCCTATGTTAGAGTAGAATGGAGGGCAACTACTACTACTACCTTTAATTTAAAATCAGATAAGCAAAACACTAACGAAGAGAAGAATTTCTTACTTCCAATATTTTATTAAAATTAAGAATTTGGATCACATGAGTCCAATTCAGAACTTGTTAACTTTGTCACTAGAAAATGGAGGATTTTTCAACACATTTATAAAAGGAGAGAGGACAAGATGAAAAAGGAGGATATGTCCTCCAAAGATGACGTCTGATACCTCCGATACAGGAGAACTTTCCCTAGTAACCAATACATAAAACTATGTGTGGTGTTGTTTTTTTCAAGTGTGTATGTAATTTTTTGCAGATATGTTTTACATATTTTTTTCTAATAAACTGAATGTTGAATAATTTATGGCATTTAAGCAATTCTGCCTAACGTCGGGGGGAGAGGAGATGGGAAGAAAGTAGCACATAATCTACTTTTAAGGTACAGTTCCAGCATTAGTCTAGTGTGACAGAAAATCTCAGGAAGCCTCATTCATATCGACAGCCGCAGTCATCGTTCCAGAATCTTCCCGATTAGTAAGCCAACGCTCTACCAAGTCAGCCACGGGAGTTTAATTCTAATAAACTGAACTAACCTTTTTTTTAAAACCTTATTCTAAGAAATGAGTTCAAAGACAGTCTTCAAAGGATGGAATAATACACATTCGTCTACATTGTTATTCATAACTTGAGATAGTCTTTCGAGTTCTGCTTGAACTCAAGCGAGCTTTTATAGAAAATTACTAATTTGCTCTCTCTCTCTCTCTCTTCCTCTCGAGTTTCTGCAAGAGGAACCCTTTAGATGAAAATTCTCTTCCTGGTCTTTCAAAAACGAAAGAGAAAAGGCAAAGGGGGAAAAAATGGTCTTGTAATCTCTCATCCTCGGCTTCGTCTTTCATCGTCAATAGGCCATCGCACGCGGCCACATGCTAGCAATGAAGGTACTTTATTGCCTCTGTCTAATCGGTTTGCTTCGATCTTAAATGCCGAAGTTTCTTCCCTTCAACTCCCGCGTAACCGTTTTATCTCCTGTGCTCCTGGTAAGGTTATGTTCCTGCTGTTCCAACCCAAAATTCTCATCCTCCCCGTCCTCACGTTCTTGCTCTCTGCTTCTTTGCAGTTCTGACCCTGTCTTGCAGCACCAATACGGGTTCCTTACTTCTGTACCTTTAACCCAGCACTACTACTATTGCTACACACAGTAGTATTACTACTACTAGTCGTGTTGGTTACTGCTAAACTCTTGAAGTAAACCAGGCCTTCTAAACTTTTCGAGAAAACCTTTTGGGAAAATCCTTATCCTCGTGTTCTTAGCTATGAGTCAAAATTTCCATTTTAAGAAGATTGAATGTTCTTCTCTTGAGACTAATAGAACAAGAAAATCGAAAAGAAAAACGACAGTCTTTTGTCGCTTCTTGAAGTAACGTGCAAGGCTAAAGTTTCAATGGTGGACTAGTCTCAAATCTTCTCGTATGTTGTACGTTATACAGGGTGAATCAAGGATCATATTTACGCAGATAATGATGATGATGGGTGTTCCGTCCGAAGACAGGTCCTGGCCCGAAGCTTCTTGGGCATGGTGAACCGATGGTGGTTCGGCATTAGCCTCTAGCCCTAGCATTACCAAGGTATTTTTGGGTCGCATTAATTACCAAGACCTCTAAGTCCCACAAGGCAAATGTCATTTTTTTTTCTCACGGAAACTATTTTATGCGGTCTGATATAAACTTTGGGTGTCAAAGACATCACATAATTTTCTTCTATTTGATTACGTTGTTGCCAACTATATCTATAGTTGTGTACGTGACAATTTTTTCTTTATGTTAGTAACTATGACATATTTGTTATAACAATCAATAAGATCATAAGACAATACAGTATGGTATATGCACGAAGGCACCTTTACACCACATTCCATTAGATACCATATATCATATTTCATATATAATATTTATAAAATCCTATGAATAGCCCCTACTACTACCAGGGGAATGGTCTCCGAGGCCCACAACGCATTATTTAATTTATAGTTGGACCAAGACAAGTATTAAAAATAAAGCAAGTACGTTGTATCAACAGTAGGTTGAGACCTGACAATATCATTTTATTTTTCAGATTTTTTGTCAAACTGGAAATTAAAAAAAAATGTGGGCCTCGAAGACCTACTCCCTTGGTAACGGATGAAGATGACGTCATAAGGATAGATCCTACAGTTTAACGTGAGTACCGAATCACTTGTGCCTCCACCTGGAATCGAACCCAGAACCCCTTGATTACTAGACAGCGATTTTTTTCCCACTCACGCACAAGGTTTGTTGAGATTATCGTGACATTCCTTTTCAAATTGGGAAATTAAATTTGCAAGACAAAAATATTTTCTGAGCATTTCTTTCTACAATGCTTACTGCTTAGTTTGCACACAATTAATGGGAAGAGAGTCTTACGGTCCAACACTATGAAGCGTTTGACAACTACCGGTCTAATAGTGATATCACAGCCGTATTACAGAGTATAAACTAGTACACTATTATGATATGAGTTCACAGCGTTATGGGAAGAAAAAATTACTTTCCTCATGAGATTAGTAACGTATTTCATTTGCAAAATGTTTCCTCAGTCATACCAAGTGAATACCATGATACTACATTCAATATGTACCGAAAAAGTGACGGATTTAAAATGTTTTCGGTAATTTAGTTTGTTAAGCAATCACAGAGGCGATTCGTGTTCCATTCTTGCTCCTACAAACCAAACCTTTTTTCATGTCTTAACTTTTAGATATAAAACCAGCTATAGTCACATCTCTATATATGTTTAAAGTGCACAGCAGTTTGCAAAAATTTCCCTCAAAACACGTGTGGAAAAGATGAACTTAAAATGTGTAAAATAAATGTAGTTTTTACACTACGATCTTTCATGTAGCTGGACAATTTTCTGTGGCTAGAACATGAGTTCCTACATGCTTCACAAAGTTTACACCTGACACTATTTCCTCCCTTAATTACTTGAAAACTAACCCAGGGGGGAAAAATGGCAAAGTCTATTTTTGCTCTGGAATTTGCCAAGGAATAACGTATTAATCTCCGCGTATCCATTTTCATGCATCCTGTATGATTATCAGGTAATAGCAATTGTTTCATATTAAAACATTGAACTATCCCCAGTAGCACACAAACCTTGATAGTACGTGGATTAAATGTTAGTACCGAAACGTTATTTGACTGTTGTATATGTAATAGAATGTCCGCCTGTTCAACGGCTTATTCGACGTTGAATAATAGTTCAGAAACAGACTGAAATCAACGTTTAGAGTGTTTCTAACGTTGTTTATGACCACCTGTTCAACATTTTCCAGTTGACCAAAACAGAACGTACGCTAGCAGCGCAGAATATCATGCCAGTACCGGCCTAATACTGGGTCAGTAACGGCAAATATTGATCAAGGTCGGCCTAGTATCGGGACAATATTGATCATGGTTTTTCCAGTATCGGGCCAATATTGATCAAAGTTGGACCAGTATCGGGCCAATATTGATTAAGGTTGGCTTATTATCGGTCCAATATTGATTAAGGTTGGGCCAATATTGATCAAGGTTGACCCAGTATCGGGCCAATATCCTGTGCTGCTAAGATAGTTGCTGGTTACTCTCTATTACTATACATATTTATTTGGACTTCGTCCGTTGCTTTCATGATGATATATTAATTTGTTTGTAAATTTTCCAACTGTCTGCACTGGGCCTCGAACCTGAAACTTTCCGCACTCGTCGTTTGTAGTTCGTCACTCTGAGCACTCAACTATGGAGCCATATTCCGATTAACTACTATTTTAGCATTCATTTTATGTTACAAAGATCGTATCTGCAGTACAAACATTCGTATTGGCTTCAAGGCAGTCTCCACAATCCAGACGTGTCGGTTCACCAGCTGTTGAAGCATTGGTTATAGGACAAGAATAAAAACAAACTCTAATAAACGTTTCTAAAAATCTGGCCATCTGAACAATCATGTACTCAACGTTGAAATTTCATTCTAAAGAAGATAAAAATATTTCGTACGTTTCAAAAACGACTATACTATTAAATTTGTATTTCTCAACAAGTGTAATATGTTGCCTTAGAAAAACGTATATAAAGTGATATCTATGTCGTAGTTGAAAAGGAAAGTTGAAAACACTTCACAT
>JAGDQP010013049.1:16336-48797 GCA_022664845.1 Lepisma saccharinum | reverse complement strand
CCTGGTGTGACTGAGGAAATACTCTGGACAAACATCAATCAGGATAGTCGGCCGCTGGTATTACCAAGTTTCATGGACCATTTTGAGTTTGTTGCGATTTCTCTACTTGGCAGTGTAATATTTTTATATGTAAGGTGTGAAAATAAATGTTTTAGAGAGTTCCAATACGAATGAACTTGTATCTTCCTAATACTTAAGAAAGAATTTAGTTGATTAATATATAAAAGAATAGCAATTACTGTGTGTTTCATACAAGCACGGTTTTATTTTCGACATTACAGTACACACAGACTCCTCGAATGTCTCAGTTACATCCACTTACGTGAAAATTAACCACTGTTTACAAGTATGCAAATATAATATGCTACATTGATGACATTCACAACTTAATATTAATAACAATAAAATGATCATCATGTACTTTAATTCCAGGTATTCAAAAATTTGAATTTTGAACTTTGCTATCATAACTGTCCAGTGTCAAGCAATTGACATCTCATTATATATATATATATATATACACACACATATATATATATACACTTACATAGCAGGAAAGAACGAATACAATATGGCATACCTCAATCTTTGAATAAGAATTACATTACAGAAGATTAACTCTTGAAAAAAAAAAACCTATTAACTAAAAATAAGTTTTGTCTTAAAAGAATTATAAAATTAGTTTGCACGTAGCAATACTTTTCCTTCTTTCCTTCAAACTTACGGAACTTACAAAACTGCTCTTTAATACGAAAAAAAAAGTGTATTATTCGGTAGTATACGAAAGATTATATCAGACAATCAGCTATGTAACAGTAATAACAAATGTTAATAATCGTAAACAAGAAAAGTAAATCATCACAGCAAAGCTTACAAACATTATGGATTAAGTACTCTTAATTCATGGAATTTTAAGAGTTATCACTAAAAAACAAGAGTATGTAAGAATTACCAGACCAAAAACAATTAAAAAATATTTAGATCGCGATGTTGAAACTACATTATGAACTAACATTTTTTAAATAACCCTTTCAGCTGAGTTTTCTGCCATACTATTAGAACACATTTCGTCTAGTAAATAAGCTATCTTCAGACATAAATCCTCTGTCCCTTCTGATTCCCATAGCAGTATTCGTCTCTCCGTGCATATTTCTTGACATCGATGGTTGGTTACTTGACGGACGCATAGAAAAATCTGATTTAAAATTATCTGTGAAACGCAAATCACCAAACATCTCTCTTCTATAATTTAAAGATAAAGAACCCTCAAATGGATCTCTTCTGAAACTTTCAGGTAATTCTCCAGCTGTTCGTGGTGATCCTAAGTCCAACTGCTGCTTAGCACTTAGGACTTTCATAACCTCAGCTGTTACTAAATCTCTAATACTGGACAGATTAGATTGCTCTGCAGGAGGTCTATTCGCCCGAAAAGGCGGCATCCGTTGAGTAGGATATTGCTGTAATAAAGGGCGTACATTCTGATTTCTCTCAAATTCGGAGACACGGCGTTCCATTGCATTAGTCGGACTGGAATCTGTGCTTGGAAAATTTTGAAGTTTCTTCTGCGTAACACCCCTCCCAAATCCTTTCAGAAGGAACACACCTTTCTTCCCTGGCAGAGTCCCAGGTCCTTGTGTCTTTTGTGCTTTGTTATGTACTTTATTGGTCTGCGTTTTGCCTTTACCCAAAGCTGGAAACTTAAGAATAAACTGTGCGGACAAGCCCTCTGCTGCTTTCATGAATTCATCTCCAATAGCTTTACTCCAATCGACTTGCTCTTTCTTATAGTAAAGCTGATGGAATTTGTTCAGTACAACTGCCTTACACTTTTTGCTTTCAGAGTCAAATAATTGTGACAATACATCTGCTATTTGATCTTCTTCCTTCAATGGTGTTGTTGCTACTGACATCGTGGGAGAGACTGATTTTGTGTTGTCTGTAGCTTGTATTGAAGATTTAGGCAGAGAATCCACATCACGACGTTCAAAATAAACTACCAATTGACAGTAAGATGTTAATGGATACATGTCGATTGGAACAGCCTTTAATGGAACAAATGGATGAAGGGGGGTAGTCGTAGTTGCTGAACGACAAAGTTCACTTAAATTTTTTCGGGCTTCATATGGAGCAGATGCAACGTAAATAATTCTGTTCAGTTTTGGTATTTTTAATATTTCTTGAATCGCAGCTGCATCTGAAACAACATATAATATATTATTAAGACCATAAAATAATAAACAAAAAGAACATTAATTATTAAGTGGATACAAGCTATTTTTTACATAACACATACGTAATACGGTATAACTATTAAGTTTTAGAAGATTCTATTTCTATCATCAAAATTCGGTAACCAATTCGATTTCTCGAAAACATGCTTTCTCAACATTGTCAATATAAAAACTTTACCTATATGCCATGTCACATTTGCCATGGAAGTTAAAATAACTGGCTCCGAATCGAAATTCCAGCACTAATAACGTCTAAGATTTTGGAAGTTGCGCTAAATTTAAGTTCATTTTTTGGTACTAAAGTAAACCTATAAAACAAATGAGTTGATCGTAACTTATGAGTTTATCGTAACTTATGATTATACGTGAATAAATTAAAAACGCATAAATGGAAACAATGTACGTAGATCACAAGCTAACTGACACAGATGGGTTCTTCGAATTTCAACAACTCATTCATTAATAATTGATATAAAGGCAACTTGTATGAATATTGCTACCGTATACACATATTAAAGATTTTTTTATTAAATTTAATTTAGACTATATGGACTGGATAGCCAGACACAGAGATATAATTTAACAGTATAACAAGGTTTAATGATCACGTTCTTTAGTGACAAATCTTTCCTGGTAGGAATCGGAACGTACAGATCAGGGTAATTTACCGGTCTAGGTAAATTCGCGTCATTTGACTGGTTAAACTGAGAAAAGACCTGGTAAACCTCAGCCAGGATAAACTGAAGAAGAACACATTCACAATGATGTTAATTTCTCAAACACTGCAAATGACGAAGGAACTGAATAGCTACAAATAATATAACGACAAATAAATAAATAAATGTCATAAAAAGACACATAAATTAACGAAATCTAAATTCGTAAGTGATACAAACTTTAGGCGAACTCAAGATTTATCAATTTAGATCCCGGAAGTTTGGCAAAATGCCTTTCTGTTTTTATCACGGCATATATATGAGGTAACCTTTTTAGTCATTGTCGGAGCGATTAAAAAGAGTTTTCACTTTGCCCTTTTTAAACATAATGCATTTTTTCTGCCTTTCAATGTATTTTAACAAATATATATATTTTTTTTTTTTTGGCGTTAAACACACACAAAAATATACGGACTCTGTCTTTAACGTCGTAAGTTGTCTCCTAGGCGTGAATTCAGGGAGATAAAATTGTGAGAAGGAATGATTCTTTAAGTATTTACATTGACCTCGTGACCCCGTCACACTTCACTACTTCAGTGTTTTCTGGAACTCTGGTACTATTCATGGCTGTGAGACCTGTCGCTCACTGATGACCTGATAGCACATGCATACTATACTATGTTGTCAAAAGTAGCAATGAAATTTTAGAAGTAAAGCTAACAACTGGTGACACCGATCGATATTGTGAGAGAAGCAATAAACTGTTGAAGTACCATGTAAAAAGGATAAAACTGTGAATGACAAATTCAAACATGTAATGTGTGTAAAGAGGACCTAGGAAAAATTAAAAGTAGGCCTGCAGTGTTCTTAAAGTTTAAAAATTCAACTGTCGTTGAAATGACCCCATTAGTAATACTTTCTTTTAAGTATACCCACCATCATTTCTGTGAACGTTGAAAGATCATTTTCAAAACTCAAAACAGTTCTGTGACAGAAGGCTCAATATGTGTTAAAACTTGATGAAACAACTTTTGGTGATGTGCAACCAATATAGAACAGCGTAATGTAATGTAGTATGATATGATAATGAAGGATATAAAAAGAAATTAGGGTAAGTCATATTTTAAAAATGTTTATAATGCCTTTTTTAAGTGCCTATTTCAGCAATAATAAATGCATTTTTGCCTGCCTATTTCAAGTAAAATAAATGCCTGAACTTCCGGGCAATTATCATTTTAAAAACACCATTAAATTGTTTGAAAAGTAACATCGACGTCCACCTTCGTGATCATTTCAAAATGAAGTGTAGTAGAATACTTATAACCACCACCCTAATCATTGATAAGCAATACCTGAAATTTAACATTATGCCTGAAAAATAACTGTGTAATACTGAGAAGCAAACATTCCTTATGACGTTGCTTAAAAGTTAACAATATGAGCCTGATTAAGAAGTATATGTGGAGTTATGCAAATTAACATAACAGTAAATCCATTTGAAAAAATAAAATTATTGAAGATCAGGACCAAGAAGCGAAAACCAACAAATGCTCATAAGGCTATAACATAGCTTTTTCTAGCATAGTAAGTCGGACGAATGGTTAATGCATCAATTTTTCACGTAGAAATCTCGGGTTGAAATCTAACTGGTGTGATCCTTTTCCAAATATTTTTAATCAGAGATGTTATGATTTGTTTTAAAATAATAATACTATTTATTTTTTAAATATTTGTTATTTATTGCGGTGGAAGGGCCCAGCAAAGAAACTATTGCGTGAAAGACAAGTAAGTGACAGATATTCATATGGAAAGTTGGGAAAAAAAAAAGAAAGTTTCGTGGAACATAGCAATATCAAGGTCTATGGACCCAAATTTTTATTGTCTGGAACGCAAGTGCCGGGTTTATCTTCTTAACAATAATTCAGACAACAATGTATTCTTGCATTAGAACATAGCGTTCATTCAGTGTCACCAAAACCCGTATCTATAAAAATCATGGACAAATATGTTTTCGTTTATCTCATTTCACTCACACGGATATTATAGTTCTTCAAAGTCCTAGACAAAGTGCATGTAGTCACAGGAAGATAAATCCGGCACTTGCGTTGCAGGCAATAAAAATTTGTGTATACCTGTCATGTGCTAGTGCGCACATATCCATTGAGAAATGAAGAAAAACACGTCTTTACAGATATTGACATACAAAATTCAACACGCGTTTTACAGTACTATCAATTCTAGGACCACTATAAAACACTCTGTGAGACTATTCTGAAATAAGAAGAACTATATATTTAATTATTAAACAATAGTCTTACTATTACAGTACGATTATTGATGCACAATTAATGAATATTTAATGTCAGACAGTAACGAGTAAGGCTTATATCATATCAGTGGTAATATATGACATTACCAGACATTCACTGTGTTGTCTATGTATCTAGTTCATTTTAATAATATTTAATGAACAGAACCTATGAACCAATATTTTAATGCACTGCGACTATTTTAATCATGTGACAACCCCAGGGTGCGAATTACGGCCGGGGATGGGGGGACAATGCCCCCTGGAAAGCATTTATTCCTGGCTGGTAACTTGAATTCACTATCCCAGGGGGGGGGGGTGGTATTGTCCCCCTGTAGCACGTTATAGCTATGTTTTCACGTCTGATTCCAAAATCATATTATTAAATTGTTAAATATACATTTGTGAGTGGACATAATATTTACAGTTATGCCTATTATATAGCTCAGCTAAAAGTGGTACAGCTGAGTTTTAGTACTTGTACAGGTAATTTTGGACTGATATGATCTGGCAACATTATTTAAACACAGTGTTCCGCGTGGAATCAACGGTAGAGAGTGCTTGTGGAGTTCGTTCGTGGAAAACATTAATATCGTTTATAAACGTTTAGTGGAGGTAACTGCAGAGATAAACACGATTGAGTTTCATTGAATTGCATTACTTAAGAGAACACACATACGTTACACGTACGTAATGCTTTTTTTTTTTAATTTAGGTTGTATTTTTGTACTCGCTAGTAAAATGAAACGAACAGTGCAAGGTAACATTTCAAATTATTTCACTTCTATTTCGAAGAAAGATCGAAGTGAATCTGGCGGGACTTGTAGTGATACGAACGATTATAGATAGTACAGAGTCAAGTGTTAGTGGCAGCAGTGAATGTTTAAATAGGAACAGTAATAAAACTAAGGAGACAGAGCTTTCTAAAGGAAGGTGCGTAAGTGGTTTTGATATTATAGGTGGTTGTGTTCCCAAAGAAAGATTCATTCAATGGCAAAGTTCGAGGTCTTGGCTAAGTTACAATAATGAGACTGGTAAGGTAGTGTGTTCTATTTGGCAAGCCAATCAAAACATACATGTCTACAGCTCAGAGAAAATACGTTGCGTATAAACAAAACCTTTATTACTGGTGTTGCAGCTAGTAGCCGTAAAAAATTACATGACAAAATTACTGATCACAGTAAAAGTCGATCCCACAATAAATGTTTAGACATTCTAGAGATGTAAAAACAAAAGAAGATCGAGAGTAGTATCGAAAAAAGTTAATGCTAAAAGAATAAGTGCTACGGAAGTTGTAGTTCGGACTGCTTGTGTGTAAGGAAAAACTATCGTTTAAAAAATTTCCGAAACTACTTCATCTGGAAAGCTTAAATGGAATACATATAGGAAGTATGCTTTGTTCTGACCATACATGCAAAAAAGATCCTTCAATTTGTCTCCAACAAAATGAGGGCACAGCTAGTAGAGACTATTAAAACAGGGTTTTCAGTTTTTAGCATCATGATTGATGAAAGTACAACAGTTTCAAATAAATGTTGTCCAATTATATATGTTCATATTCAATATAACGACACTCCCTGTAACTATTTTTTTGATGTAATTGAACTGGAAGGTACAACAGGTTCTAGGTTCTACAATTGCACAAACTGTAGTTGAGGTGTTTTTAAAACATGGAGTGCCAAAAGATGTTTTACAACATAAGCTTGTTGCAATTGCAACAGATGGTGCAGCAAATATGTTAGGCTTATATAAGGGTGCAACTGAGAAATTTAAAGAAATACTTGGAAGTGATTTAATTGTTGTTCATTGCTTAAATCATAAGCTGGAGTTAGCAGTTTATGATGTAGTAAATACAGTAAATTTAGTAAGCCGTTTTAAGGTATTTATGGATACATTATATGTTTTATTCTCACAGAGTCCAAAAAATATGCGAGAATTAAAAAAAAAATGCGTCGGAATTAGATATGCACTTATTGCTTATTGGAAAGTTATTTGATGTACTGTAGCTAGCTTCCTCCTGCAGTTTGGGAAAGTTATGGAGTATTGATTAGTTTCTTTGAGAAATGTGAAAAAGAAAGATCAAATGCAGAAATAAAATCAAAGTTTCTACGACTGATGCAAAAAATGAAAAGGTGGGACTTCGTTCTAGAATTGGCGATTCAAAAGGATGCGTTGGAATGCCTGAAGAACTTGTCTCTTTGGCTACAAAGAAGAGATGCATCTCTTACTACAGTAGAAAGTGAATTACAAACATGTGTTCAGACATTAAAAGCTCTAAAATTAAGAGATGGGCTTAATGTTCAAATAGCCAAAACTAAGTTTGCTGAAATGTTGTCCTTCAAAGGTCTAAAATTGGAAGCACCTGGTGAGAAAGATGAACTTAGAATTGAGAACTTCTGCAAACAGTTCTATCAGGGTTTGGTTGATAACATTGAATCACGGTTTGAAAAGAGTACCTTATTAAGCGATGCTGCTGTTCTTTGTCCATCTTCTTGGCCAAAGGATGAACTTGATCGAGCTTTGTATGGAGACATCGAAGTTAGTAGGTTGTCCAAAAGACAAAGTGGCTGATAGTGTTGGTTTACTTCACGATTTCAGAAAATATAAAACTACAAACACAAAAGAACACAGATATGAGGATTTGTTACGTAGAGTGGTTGTTGTACCAATTTCAACTTCCGCATGTGAACGTGGGTTCAGTTGTATGAATTCTACATGCACTGATGACAGAAACAGGATGGATGTAGCAACAATTAGTAGTCTTCTTTTTATTGACGTGAATGGACCACCACTTGATGAATTCCCAGCGAGAAAGTATGCAGAAATGTGGTTGAAAGAAGGACATCACAGTGCTCTTGATACACCAACTGGACGTGGAAAAAATATTACATATCAAGATGAAAAACAAAATTATTCAGTTAATTTTTCAGAACTGTGTCAGCTGTTTTGTTAGTATTTGTAGTGTTATTATTTTCTGCAACAAGCATTATGGAACTGATGCAATAAATGAAGTAACAGTGCTGTTATAGTTTCACCTAGCACGAAAGTAAAAAGTGTTTTGTATTGCAAATGGACTAGAGTGTTTTTGTATAGGAAATGGACTAAATTGTTTTGTACAATATATGCAGTGTGATTCGTTTCAAAACTAATTTATATAACGAAGGTTTCGAAAAGGTGAATTAATTGTAGCTTACATGTATTTTACGCCCATAATAACAAGTGGTGATAAAGGAAAAAGAACCTTCTTTAAGTAACCTCCCTTCGCTCGCTCGGCACTGAAACTTGTGGAAGAAGATGCTCTGAATAGCGAGGAACCTGTATTGAAGTAACTGAATCTTGTGCGGTAAAAGGAGTGGTGCACCATGACGGCAGAAATAATTGACGAGAGATTACATGACAAGAAGGAAGGTAAGTGCAATTGTTATAATACCTGTGTTGGTTTGGATATCAAAAGTGAAAATCAGTAGAATAGTCAAATTACGGGATATTAATCTCAAATAGTTTTCGCGCGACTAAAAGCAAACCACGTTCCTTATTTGCACATTCTGGACTTTCACTGCTTTTAGAAATTGTAAGATCCATATATATATATATATATATATATATATATACAGATGCTTATCGGAATAATGGAAACACCTGAACGAAAGTGCAACTTACCAGATTAATATGGTGTCGGGCCACCTTTCGCCTTCAGAACAGCCTTGATGCGACGTGGGATGGAGGCATAGAGGTCGTGAAAGAGATGGAGGTGGAAATCGTCGCCGGAGTCGTGTTTCCAAGATGGACCACAGATGTTCAATTATGTTGAGATCTGGGGATTGGGCGGGCCAGGGGAGGTGTTGAACTTCATCCCGATGTTCCTCAAACCACGCTGCAACAACTCCAGCTGTGTGAATGGGTGCATTATCATCCTGGAATATGGCGTCATTGTCCGGGAACAACATCCGGACCATAGGATGCAAGTGGTCTCCTAAAATTGCGACATAATCGTTGGCAGTGATGCGTCCGCGAAGTGTGACCACAGGACCCAATGAAAACCATGATATTGCGGCCCACAGCATCACCGTGCCGCCGCCATGTTTCACAGTTGGGCGGAGACACTGCAGATCATACGCTTCTTTGGGCGTTCTCCACACATAAACACGGCCCGTGGTTTGGAATAGGGTGAATGGTGACTCATCCGACCATACCACACGTTTCCAGTCGTCAACGGTCCAAGTTGCATGGTCGCGGCACCATTTGCGGCGTGCTAAAGCGTTCTGGTCCCTGATGAGAGGTTTGGCCCGTGCAACACGACCCCGTAAGTTCATGTCATGTAATTCGCGGCGGACTGTGATTGTCGAAACAGGTTGGGGGAGGTGCTGATTGAGTTCCTCCGTCACTTGCGCCGCAGTGGCACGACGGTTCCGCGTGACAATGCGCTTTAATACCCGGCGTGCCCTGTCACTGATGCTTTTCTTCCGCCCACTGTTCCGCTTCCCCGATGTGGTTTTCCCGTGTGTTGTGTAGGCCGTCATCACCTTCGACACTGTCCCTGGCGACACACCTAACACACTAGCCACTGCCGTCACACTCACTCCACATAACCGCGCACCAACAATTTGCCCTCTTTGAAACTCTGAGAGGTCTCCCATTTTACACTACCTCCGTCTGCTGCAGCCACTGCACACTCCTGTTCCACGACGCCTGACGTAGTATGGAGACCGACCTAACACACCACCACCAGCAGTCCGGCGCTGCGGTCGCCACGACACCACTGCCAACCCATACATCTGACGTGTTGCCAACTACAGGTGTTTCCATTATTCTGATAAGCATCTATATATATATATAGATAGATAGATAGATGTTGTTGACCAAGATACATTTTCGTGACCTGATTACACTGACCAAGCATGATTTGTTGCTTCAGGGTTGATCACACCACAGAGCGTTGTTGTCTATTATAGTCAACATAATTAAACTTGCGGGTACTTTACGAAGTAAAGAACTGACGTGTACACAGTACTAATAAACGCCTGTTTTCTATTAAAATCCATTCTATGAGTTTAGTGCAATCGTTTTGATTGGCTGCTTCCTAATGGAGAAGACAAAATATAACATTGTTCTTTTTTTTTTTCATTGTTCGTGTTGGTCGTTTTAATGCAATTGTTGCCCACATTTTTTAAAAGTAAATTTTTAATTATTATTGAAAATAAATAGCCATGATTGTGTAACAATATTCTCCTCAAATACATGGGTTATAGTTAAGGAGGCACACTCAGTAAGGTAGTATCACTTGTAAACCTATGGAGCGTACATGAAGGATTAATACAATGTCCCTCCTCCCTAGCATACATAGGTTACAGTTAAGAATCACACTGAAGAATATTATCTCTTATAAACGTATAGAGAGGCCCTTGTATACCACATATATGAGGAGTTAACATCATTCCATCCCGGTACACATGGGTAATAATACCGTCCACCCAGAGATTATAATGGGGCTGTAATGTTATGTTTTCACTTTATTCAGGTGTAAAATTATTTCGATATTACTGAAACAATTGAGGATTCATGCTGTGTGGGTACTTTCAATGATCCTTTGGAAACTGGAATAAAACTCTTAATATCAGTTGGAAGACAACTTTACGGCATGGGCGGATGTACGAGACATACCCTGGAAGGGGGGGCAATTACTTGAAGGATGGATGCTATTCCAGGGGAGGCTACGTTTAGAATGAAACATTTAACTCACCCTAGGGGTGTTCCAAAAACCGGATTCGGTTCGGTTTGTAGTTTAAACCGAATCAGTTGGTTTGTAGTTTAAACCGGTTGTTTGGAAACGGTTTGGTTCGGTTAACCGGTTCAAGTGGCAAACCGAAACCGCGGTTTACGTTTTCAGGAACTGTACTGACACGGGTTAGGTGGTAGAACAGCTTCAGCTGAATCTCGCCCATGTTAATAAAGAATGTTTGAATTGAGCTGACTTAAAACACATACAAATAAGCAGTGCCACAAAAGTAATTTTTAAAACAAAAATTTTATAATTATGAAAAAAAAAATATTTTTACGTATATTTAATTTATTTACAAGTCTTGTTTATTTTATCAGTTTTGAAATTCTAGGGTACTGGGTTCATTACTCGATGTAGTGGACTGTGTTATAGGAAACGAGTTTGAAATTGCCCCTTAAAATGTGGTGTTTTTAGGTGGAGAAACAAGGAACCCATTACCGGTGAGTAGGACATTTTATTCCCAACACCGGGAAGAACATTTCCAGCCAGTGAGAACTTTCCCTGATTTTTTGCACGGGAGTTATTAGGAACCAAAATTTTACATGCTATTCTTATGGGAGTATAGCTAAGTATCTCCACGTATACAGTCAAAGAAACTATATAATTCAGGATCTTGACCGACAGCATCCGGCAACTTTGAGTGAAGGTCAAGTGAAAACTTTCATCAGTCCGAAATGAATAATAGTTTTGTTTTCTGTGTGAAACTAAGAGTGGGAGATATGCGGCGCTAGGGCACTCATATATCCGGGGCCACTAGGCATGGGCGCTTGAGACGTCTCTGACTTTGCCCATGGGGGGCACCGGGGGGACCTCCCCCAAAATGTTTTTGCGTAATACCTGCGGGGAACATTTTGGGCAGTTCCCCGCGGGGTCAGTGATCCCCCACCATCACTGTAATGATATGATCTGTGAATTGAGTTCTTTATTTCAAGGTTTGAATCACGTAGTTATTATTGGTCAATTTGATTTTCACGTATATGGACAGGATTCCGAGTGGATTAACGTTGTGTATTCAGTGTCAAGGGAGAAAGGCGCCGGTACTTGGAATTAATTTTGGGAGGATGTTATTTTTTATCCTTATCAAAATTGTATCCTGTTTGGCGGCCATTTGTGTGACCTGGACCGACGGTTATTGGGAAGCCTCAGTCAGGCTGCTCTGAACAGCCTTCCTCTTCTAGTGTGGTTACAGGTTTGAATAGATTTAAGGATATATTTGTGTGTGATTTGAAATATTTTGTCAGTAGTGAAAGACTGATTTATACTTGCGAACATTGTAGCTCACGTGGGAGCTACTTCATTCAGAAGTTATATTCTTTCATATTCATTTATTTTATTTTTATGTACTGCATTTCGTATGTAATCTTTATTCACCAACCAGCTAGTTTTGTAATAAACTCGACTTTGAAAAAGTACGATATTATAATTGAATGCAATTGGTGTAAGCTCACTCGTAACAGGCTTCCGGTGCTTTTTTATTCTTCATCATCGCCCCCGGGATAGTAATTCCGTTTTGTATAGTTTATTTGAGTTGTTAGTTCAAGGTTATAGGAATAAATCTCGTGTCAGGGATGGGCGGCTAATGTCAATGTCTAATCCTCAATAGGAGGATAAATAGTCTTGAACACGATCTCCAGCGGTAGTGCTAAGTTTAGGTTTGATGCTTGTCACAGTGCAAAAAAGTAAACATTTGAGTCATTGACTATAAGGCAGGTCAGGGAAATCAAGGTTAGAAGGACAGTTCAAGGACGCGAGTTGTTGCTGTTCTTCATCTTCGTGTTATCTTCCATTTCAATCAGTTGTATCAGTATAGCTTTGCTAAGGAATTCTATCAACATGAGACATGCTCAAGCACAAGCTTTCACAATTCGTGATTTGTTGCTGTTAATAACCGATTCTCAAAAACAAACTATAAGTAATCTTAGTTACGATTAATTAAAACATTTGTCTGAAGACATTATTGTTTTAAATGATGAGAACGAAAAAGCTGAGAGTAAAAATGTAGATTTAGAATCTGTTTTGGAAAGGTTAGGTAACTTTTGTATGGAAAGACTAACATTTTTAGTCTCAAAATGTAAAATGTAAACAAGAATACAGGGGGTTTCATCTTGAGTAAAGAGGTTCTGGATTCGATTCCAGGTATACAGCAATTCTTGGACAAACAGTATGAAAGTTCTACTCCTCAACATAAAGGTAATATTAACGTAAATTGTGATAGTCGTGATGATACGTTGTATGACAAAACATGTGCCATTGCTACTTTGCTCGTCTGCGATGGTACTCAGTTGAAAATTTATATTTATTTTTGTGCAAGTTTGATCAGTTTTATGACGAAGTTTTTTTCTCATTCGAAACATCTGTGCTTTCGTTTTAAGCTAAATGTGTTGACTTCTTGTTGAACGTAACGAAACATGCACTTAAGAAATGTCGGGATTGGATCTCGTTCAGGGAAAATTTGCTGAACGAGGCATGCTTGGCAAGCGTTAACTGTGAAATACTGGTACAGTAAACAAGGGGTAAGTGAAACAGTAGCTGAAGAGACTTAATTTAGTTAGGCGTATTCTGACTATTAACGTTAGTAATAATGAATATATGTCTGTTGTTAGTAATTGACTGCGTCCGTCTATTAGAGAATGTTTGTTCTACTTTTCGATGCCTAGTACTGTTGACAAGTTTAACGAACTTCATCGAAATTTCAAGCGTCATGAACTGTACTCCAGGCAATTTAACGATAGTAGTGGCATAGTTCCAGGTTAGAATCCCAAGTCCAACGTAAAGAAGGAATTTAAGTGTTGGGAGTGTAATCAAAATTATAAGCGTTTCTCATGTCCTCAGTTTAAAGGCGAAAAGAACGTAAATTCCATGCATTCTAATGAAAATCAACGAGATGTGAGTTCCTACGAAATGAATGCTGGGATGTACCTTAAGAGCAGGTCCGAGGGAAGCTACCATTTTTATAGATACTGGTTGTGAATGCGATCTTATCGATTTTACGTTGTATGAAGAGCTAGTTACAGAAAAAATATGCAAAAATAACCGTAAAGATTATTTTTACGCCAAAACTATTAGTCATGAGGAAATATTTTTGAATACTTCGGTCTTCCTTAAAGTGGGTTTAGATGGAAAGCACTTTAAGTTGAAATGTTATGTTTTAAAAAATCTGGGATGCACCTGTTATTGGGGTTCAAGTTGTTTAAGCTATTGCAAACAAGTGTTGATTCTAAAATTATTCAGTAACATTTGACAAAATATCTTTGACTGTTCCATTTTCTGACAACATGTGTGATGAGAAATTTTCGAAAAACAAACTGTGTGGCTTCTTTGTCTTGTTCTAGGGGGAGGCGTTTACCAGATGTTCCCACCATGCTAACCGGGGAATCTGATGGCGCGCCCTTGGGCCTAGACCATAGCTTGTATTCTGGTACTGGTAGCAGTATTTTCTGTTTAGAAGAAGATAACTCGAGTTCTCAGGTGACCAAAGAAGTTGTAGCCAGTTTGACTGATAAGGTTAAACCTACTATAATAGATGAACATAGGGATGTGCCTATATTTATTTCAGATTTTGTAAATGAGTACAAGGACGTTATTACTGATAATACTGGGTGTATAAATAATTTTGAATACTTTTTTGAGGTTGATGATCAGGAAGTGGTGCGGAAAAACCGTATCTGCACCGCTAACTATGAAACGTGTGGTAAATGAATTAATACAAGAGATTTTGAGGGAAAAGGTTTTAGAGGAATCCAAAAGTCCTTACCGTTCTCCAGCGTTTCTTATTCGTAACAAAAACAAGTCTCGTAGGCTCCTGTCATTTTCAGAAATTAATAGTAAAATAAAAGGGGATGCGATTGTGTGCCCGGACTTAGAAGAGTCATTAGCACAGTTGAGTGAGGCTAAGATATAAGCACCTGTGATATGAAGGAGGCGTTTTACCAAATCCAATTGCCTCCTGAGTGCAGAAAGTACACTGCATTTGCCTTGGACGGCAAGCTCTATCAGTTTCGCCGGGTGGCAATGAGTATAAACATACGTATTCAATCTCTAGTGAGTGTTAGACGACATCTTTTCCGACTTAAAAGGTTGTGGGTTATGGTATAATTGCGATGATTTGGTCCTAATTCTCAGGCTGTGGAGAAACACAAAGAACTTTCGCATAAAGCGTTTAGTCATTTGAAGGAAAGGGGCGTTACTGTAACACCTTCTAAGATGATGTTATTCAAACGTATTATTCCATTTTTAGGGTTTTCTGTAGGGAATGAAGAAATACAAATGTTGCCAGAGCGTTTAGAAGCTATTTCTTAACTATTCCGAAGAGCCGTCGAGCTCTGCGCAAGCTTCTAGGGTTTTAGAATTTTTTCTGCTTTCTGCGAGGGTTTTGCTGAAATTCTTAGCCCCCTCATGGCCCTTCAGTCAGAAAAGATGAAGTATGTCTGGACGGAGGAGCATACTCAATGTCTTGAAAGGATTAAGGAGGCATTTGCGGAAAACACTATTAAAAATTCCGAACATGATTGAGAGATTTTATGTTCACGCAGATGCAACACTGAGATGTTTAGGGGGAATGATCTCACGGAGAAAGAAAGAAACAGGGTTATTGAGACCTCAAGGATTTTAGTCATAAACTTAAGAAGAGTGAACGCACAATTTTCAGTTTGAAGCTTTTAACTTATATAACCTAAGTTGAAAGGTAAAATAAATAGCTTTACTATTTATGTAGACAATATGTCCTTGGTACATTTGTTACATGAAGCGAAAAATATGGCACGGTAATGGTAACATCATACAAGTTTGATATTGTACACATACCATCAGGCAAAAATTTAGTGAGTGATTACATTTAACGTATGTGTGATAGTACCTTGTTTGATAATGTTGAAGGTGACCCAGATGAGAATTTAGATATGATGCATTCTGGTAAGATTTGCACTTTGTCGTCTTTGCCCCTTGTTTATAACGACATCCATAAGTATCAGAGGGAGTTGGGTGAAATTTGTAGTAAACTGGAGAAAATGGGGGAGAACATGGTTCAGTACCAATTGAAAAATGGGTTGTTGTATATGAGAACCACAGCTAAGGTAAATTCATACAAGATCCTGGCGGTATTACAATCTATGATTTTGGATGACTATCATCAAAGTATAAACTATGGTGGTCACATGGGAGTATTCATTACAATATGTAAAATTTCGCATTTTACATGGCCTGGAATGTTTGATCAAGTTAGACATTTTTTTAGATCTTGCGATGCTTGTCAAAAGGCCAAGGCAAATAATGTTCAAAAGAACAAGGTTAGTTAATTTCAGCTTTTAGTAAAAAGGTTAACTCGCATTGGTATACAGATTTAGTGGGACCTTTCACAAAGATTGGTGCTTTGTATTTGATGCTGTGTCTTGATAGTGCTTCAAGGTATTTAGATCTAGTACGGTTGAGAGTTGCTAATGCAAAGGTGATTACAAGAGCACTGAATAACTTATTTTGTAAGTATAGATACACTGAAACCTTGTCATCGGTAATGCGTCATATTATAGGTCTAGTACCTTTTATAAATTTTTCTTTGATGGGGAATTAAGCATATCCGATCTTCGAGTTACTTTGCTAGTGAATTTTCAGTTGTGCATAAACTCTGCTTATCAAAGTGAATTATGACTGAGTGCTTTTCGATTATATTTTGGCAGGGATCTTATTGATCCATTGCTAACAAAGTGGGAAATATCAGATAAAGATCTGGACGAAAATGTCAAGGTTTGGGAATCTGTCATGTTGAACATGGAGAAGGCCTGGGAGGTTCGTATAAAAATGTGCACAACAAGAGACGAGCTCCTTTTAATTTCCAGGTAGGGGGCAAGTTGATGATTAAGTCCCAGGTTAAGTCTTCTTTAAAGCATAAGGTGTCCAAATCATTTGCAGACAAGTACTACGGTCCATTTGAGATAACGGCATAAGAACTCCTAATACGTTTCTGTGTACGAAATATGATGGAAAAAGGTCATGTCACTTTAGTCAAGAGGTATTTTCTACGGCGAGATTAGCTTTTCCGATTTCTGACTCGAATCCTTCCTTCTTCCCCCTCTCTTGTTTGTTTTTGTCCAGTTTTGTCGATGGGGATGTCCAAGTCGAATCATGATAATCATTTCATGTCATTATCACTACTAACAAAACCAATCGCTTTGTGTTATTGATTGTATCAATTTCCCTATGTTTTAAATGTACTATCCCATCCTTTACCTTATTCCGGAGTATAAATATTACAAATAGATTGAAGTTGTGTTAAGTATTTAACGTCGACTTATATATAGTCTGGATATACAGATATACGAGGGGGTACGCAAAATAAACCGGAATCATTCTCTGGTGGCCGGATACGTTGTAGTACATGCTTCCGCCGCTAGCTGCCTCTTGCTGGGATCCTTTTTCATCAGTCTACCGACCAGCGTTGTCGAGTGAAATCGTGGTGCCACGTAATAAATATTTTTGTTAAGCGCCTCTTGCTTGTTCGGCGATTTTTGTGATGACTGAAAACTGGAAACAACGCGCGAGGCTATGAAATTCTGTTTTCTGTTTTCTGTTTGGGGAAACAGCTGTAATGCTTGAAACGACTTACAAGGAAGCTGCTCTGGGAAAAACAAAACTGTACGTGTTTCTTTTTTTTTTTTGGCTTCGAGGCCACTTGAAGACCAACCTCGCTCAGGGCGACCCTCGACCTCCCGAACGGGTGAAAACATCGCCAGAACTGGTGGAGTGATTATGGAAGACCGTCGCAGAACCACTGATAAACTTGCTGATTTGCTTGGTGCGCCTGAAGTTCCTGCCAACGGACTTTGAGCAAGAAATTGCAAATGAAAAGAGTTGCAGAAAAAAAACTTGCTTCAGCAGCAAAAACAAAACCTTGATTGCGAAACGATTTTTAATGGAAAACAACATGATCCAGCTTTTGCACCCGCCATATTCACTCGAACTTGCTCCGAGTGACTTTTCTCTTGAGGATTTTTTTTCATTTGGGGGAATAAAACAAACGTATTGCAGATGTGGAAGAGGTGAAGAAAAAACGACGGAGCCATTAAAAGGTATCACTTGGCAAGTTTCACGACTGCTTCGAAAAATGGAAAACTCGTTCAGACCGGTGCGTTTCATCAAATAGACAGTACTTTGAAAGCGATTCAAGTTGTAGCACCCAAAACTAAATACACACAATTTTATTACAAAATTCCGGTTTCTTTTGGGTACCCCCTCGTATATTTTCCTGAGTTTCTATTTGTACATGATTTTGGATTTTGATTTTCTTGCTCGAAGATGTCATTACGTAACAAACTGGTTCAGCGGATATGGTAAAGATTACTGCTATTTCGTTTGCTGATATCAGTGTTTTGTCTTCGAGGTGATTATTGTATGATATGGAAATATTTTGACCTTGAGTTATTGAATATATTAGACAGATATTTCCGATCTTTCTATTTTTACAATTGGTCTGGGTTATTGATTTCTATGTGCATATGTGTATTTGTGTCTTTATATCTGATATTCATTATGAATGTATTCATCTATTATTATTGTTTATTGTTAATTTATATAGTGGGGTGGTGCATTATCATGTTGATATTTTGAGATTATGTTAAATTAGGATGATTATTTTTTTGAACATAAGTCTGTAATTTATATTCCCGGGAGAGGGGTAGTTTGTAATGATATGATCTGCGAATTGAGTTATTTTTCCTTAATAAGGAATTTTGAGTTTTTGGTAGTAGGCAACACTGCTCGTGTGCTCTATGGTTTGACTTATGTAGTTCTGTGATTGGTCAATTTGACTTTTCTGTATATGGACAGGATTTGTTGTGGGTTTTAACATCAGATCGTGTTCAATCACGGTATGTAGTGGGCCATATATTATTTATGTGATACGATCATTTCGATATTTGTAAGTTCTGTACGAGTGGATGGCTGTGTGGTTCCGAGTGGATCAAGTTGTGTATTCAGTGTCAAGGGAGAAAGGCACCGGTACTTGGAAATTATTTGGGAGGTTTTTATTTTTTTATCCTTATCAAAATTGTATCCTAGTTGGCGGCCATTTCTGTGACCTGGGGCCTGTTTCACGAAAGTACTTTGCAACTTTTCACTCTTCACTTTGCATTTCCGGAGGACTGTCTCAAGAACGCTGACTTCTCGCTAAAGTCTTTCAGCTGAATTCAGAGACGTTTTTTGGAGAGTCTACCGCTGTACTAACGAGTGACTAACAGCTGACTAGGCGAAGTCATGTTCAGAAACGAATTTTATGCGCTAGTAGCTCCTAAAGTTAGTAATGTACTAGTCGCGTGCTTAATCAAGGGGAAGCTCTTGTTTTGTGTTGTACTAATGACCTATTCGAAACTTTTGACGACAGAAAATAAGGAAAGAAAGATAATTACTTGACGAAAAAGTCCTGCACAACACACAATAAATTATAACACCAAAACCATGCTTTTAATGATTCAAATACGTGGAACGCATGCTCATTTGGTAATGCTACTAATACGTGTTGAAGTGAGTTTCCCCATCTATTGGCTTCGTGGCACCTTGGTTAAAGCGCGAGTGGTTCGAGCCTCGCCGAAGAAATTAAGATTTTTTTTTATTTCTGCAGTAATGCAGTAGTAACTTGAATGTAATAGTTATAAATCTTACATGATTTTTACTATGATACATTAAAATTGATTTCAAGTACTATGTGAATTGTAACTACTGAAAATATAGCTAATGGGACTATAGCTTTCATGAGCTAGAACCACTTGTGTCCCTAAGTGGAAATGTTCGCCCTGAACCAAAGTTGCCTAAAAGCTTTAAATAAATTCACATTCAAATACCAAGTCAAAGGAGGTGAACCTTAAAAAATCCCGCAAAGAACTTTCGTGAAACAGGCCCCGAGCTGAGCTTTGTTTATACTAACTACGGAAATTTGGATATCTCAAAAACCAAATGAGCTAGAGAACTGAAACCTTGTGTAGCTCCTAAAGTGTACTTCGAAGATGTGGAATCACCTTTTCTCTAAATTAATTCCTTTATTATTATTAAAAAAAAAAAGTGAAAATGAGTAAGGAATTGTATAAAATTGGATATTTAAACCAATTTCTTGGAGTGAAGGAGTTGAATATATGGCTGCAAATTTTTGGAATATTTAGATCTACCAACCAAGTATCAGATACAGATAATCTGCATGAAAAAATCATGACTTTAAATCACACCCTTTTCTTTCTCCGGAAATTCAAATATGGCCCTTTGCGAAAAATGCCGGAATTTAAGTTAAAATATCTCAGATAGGTCCTCAAGAAAAAACCTGAAATTTAGTGTCAAGGAAGATTTCTATGTGCCCAACTCACAGTGGATTTTCTCCGTCATACTATTCAAATGGGATTGTGATATCTTCACAAAGGCGATCTTTTTTTTTTTTTTTTTTTGACGAAGTTAAATATAAGGGTGCAATTTGTTTTGTGATGTTTAGAACTACCAACTGAGAGTCTGCATGCAAAAAATCATAGTCTTATATCGCACCTCTTTTTGGCTACAGGGGTTCAAACATGGCTCTTTGCCGAAAAATGAAGAATCTTGGGCTTAAATATCTCAAATGGATCATCATGAAAATAAAAATGTGCTCATATCACACTAAAAACTGCAATTTTTATTTTCGAGTGGTTTGATCAAGAAAAGGTAGTTCATGAGAGTTAAAACTACGCCTTTCAAGTAGCGTAGTAATATGAAGCTATAGATACACACACAATCCGCTTGCACTGACCAAACCTCTTAGAAACAAAGGTTGCAATTTTGGTTGTGAGCGGAGTACAAACAAAGCTTCCTTGACACCAAAGCTGAGGTTTTTTAAGCCTCTTAGAAGCAAAGGTTGCAATTTTGGTTGTGAGCGGTAAATAAACAAAGCTTCCTTGAAACCAAAGCTGAGTTTTTTTTCATGAGAACCCATGTGAGATATTTAAGGCCGAAATCCGGCATTTGTCGCCGAAGGGTCGAGTTTTAACCCCCGTAGAAAAAAAGGAGTGTGTGTGTGTGTCTAAATATTACAGAAATTTGAAGCCTTATATTCAAATCCCTCACCTGAAAAATTGGCTTAAATATCTAATTTTATACAATTCCTTACTTATTTTCATTTTTTTTTTTTCTTAAATAAAGGAATTAATTTAGAGAAAAGGTGATTCCACATCTTCGAAGTACACTTTAGGAGCTACACAAGGTTTCAGTTCTCTAGCTCATTTGGTTTTTGAGATACCCAAATTTCCGTACATGTTTACGACTACAAAAAATGCCACGATGGAAACATGGTCGCCCCGGGAGAAATAAGGGCATAGTATTTTTTTTTTTTTTTTTAGTTGTTCTTATATCCTCAAGTACAAGAAATAAGATTTTTCTAAAACAGTGATACAACCAGTGTTGGGTGATTTGACGTGGAATGACCCTGAAGATATCTGAAAGAAATTATACAACTACAGGATCAGTATGTTTGGCCGTTATTCATACGGCTCACAAATGCAGAGAACACCTAATACGAAATCTATTTAATTCTAATGAATAACGTTTTATTATACAACATACGTATATATTATGAAGAAAAATGTCCTTATAACAAGTACGACAGGAATAAAGAGTGAGTGCACTGTAAAAAGTTTGTGTTATTATTAACTTTTTTCTGATTTTTTTTTTCCTGACATGTGACGTCTCAATTGACTCGTTTTCTTTGATTTATAATTTCAGTTGACTTACCTGTTTGCTGACCCTACTTAGTATGAAATAACGAGGAAGGTAAAATTTATTTGTGCTATATTGTTTCTGAAGGTAAAGCTAACTACAATATGAGTATGCGTTGCGAACCAGCTTCTCCATGACAAAAATGGGAAAGGGAACGAACAGAGGTAGATACTATTCGTATTGAAACAAAAGCTCTACACTATCATTTCAATAGAAGCAGAATAGATCTCAACAAACTTCGTAGAGAAATACATAAGATATACTAGGAATAAATTATGTCAAATATTTTGCTACGTAACATTTTTTGCAAGACCTTTAAAAGTATGTACTTGCGCTATCAACTCCTAATGACCTTCTGAGCACTGTAATACAACAATCCATCTAAAGTTTCGATCCAGTACTGATATTCCTGAACACAAATAAGATGAACACAAATAAGTAAAATAATTAAAGCCAGAAACCTACGTAAAGGTAACCTCCGTGCGATACGCGGACCTATGGTACTAAGTGAGGTGGGGTGGTCAGTCACACGTTCGACCGCTCTCACCTTCTCAAGGTGCCCAGGAGTACCGAGGACACTCCTGTACTCAATTTGATAAGAGTCTGAGTGCACCTCAGAGCGCCTGGCACGGGAACACTGCGGGAAAAATCTCCAGTGGCCTGGCCGGGATTTGAACACGGGCCGCCCGATTCGTAGTCAGACGCGCTACCGTCTGAGCCACGGCGACTATTTATTTATACCTTTTAAAAATGGAACGTTTAATCTTCGAGAGATTCAACACTGAATCGAAAGTTAGAATATTTATGCATTATACTATAGAAAAGATCATTTGAAATTGAGAGCCCAAGTAGATAGTTTGTGACGTCACCTACCTGTGTGTAGATTATTGCTTTATATTCGTATTTAGGTCATTTGTGTCTTCTTTAGTTTTGTATAACGTTCTTATTCTAATTATATTTTATATGTTTTCTTTATTTTCATTTTGTTATATTTTCTTACGCTGAATACTTGGATTTAAGCAAATGCCTGGACATTTTAACTCGCAAATCTGAGCCAATGTTTTATGACCAAACAGCATGATTCTGATTTAATTCCTAATTGTTTCTTTGTATCCTAGAAACGACCCAGGAACGTACTAATACTTGGTAAATGACGTGATTACAAGTGTATTAAATATTAATTAATAACAAATCTGTATAATTATAAAGGATCTTTCTGAAAAAAGTTATGAATATCTTAAATGTTTTAAAGTTATATTTTGAAAGTGTTTCTCTTGCTATTTTGCGGAAGAATATTTGACATCTTCCGAGGTTATAAATAAAGCTGCGACAGCACGTAAACTTCACTTCATACCCTGGAGCCAACGGGATCCAGAGCTCTAATAAAAGGGTTGACTGTGTCTTATTGTTTAATTTCTCCTCGCTCTACATATTATATCTCTCCGATGCCAGTCCGGTGTGAGAATAGGAAAGAGTGATTGTTGTTGAATTTTATAATTTGAAACATTCTAAGTGAATTTAATTTAATTCAGTTATATCAGGGCATTGTTGTTATTGAATTATGTTTAACGAATTTAGCATTTGTTGTGATTGAATTATGTTTTAACGAATTTAGAAGCAGGATTGTTGTGTGTCTTGAAATATAACCAAACAAGCTGTGCTGTGAATGTTTTACATTTCTATTTAGAAGATTGTACTGGAAATAACCTTTACTGTATAAAGACGAATTTACTGAGGCAAGATTCACTTGATATACAGATGAGATAATTTAGTTTAAACATCAGATATGCAGGTAGTATGTCTTTGTTATGTTATATGAGATAACGATGTTGATGGAAGTATCCATTCTTTGGATTTATGTAAAAACTGCTTGAATGTAACAGACTTGTATCAATACATGGAAATACAGGTTCAACTCAAATCTTGAATTCTTCATGCAAATTATGTTAGCATCAATAACTTTTACTAAATCATAGACTTGGGCCACTTCAGAATAATACTACTATTAAACTAGAGAAACTAGTGCTAACTTTTATAAAAAAAAACATCCGGTACGGGATTTCACGCAGCAGTCTGCTTAGTAGTCTACACTCATTTACACGTAGTTAGAGTTAGAACCTCTTTTACTAATCCAATTCCTTTACAGGTTTTCCATTTACGCCCACGTTAATTATTACTGAGCTAGCCGATATCCGAAATTCAGTATTTAATCTGCCTAGTGTGTAGCATATCAAGTTATGTCGAAGTTCATGCAACTATAAAATTTAATAATGCAAGGATGCATTATTAGAGGAGAAACGTATTTAGCGTTTTAAAAAATAGGCTTTTAGCAAAGAAGAAAAGGAACTGAACTTTTGTTTTATTAATACTGACATTATTTCAGGGTTCACACTGTTGTTTAAAAATGAATGTGGTCGACATCAAGTTATCTGAAGTTTATATTATGCGGATGGTCGAGCATGTGTTACTGATGTGTTAATGGTTTATGTAAGGTCTACATACGGGATTTAATAGAATGGTTTATTGTCCTGACATACAGATGATTCTGCGGCTTTAGTAGTGTCTCTCTCTTGAAAGATATTGATTTTTTAAATAGTTATATTAACTAATATTATAATTGATTTCGAAACAGATCTACGTGCTATATTAGTATTAAACTAATTATGGTGAAGAATAATCTCTTAGTTAACCTAATCGACATTTAAGTCAATTCCTGATTACGTTTGATGGAACACTGAAATTAAGTATACTACGCAATTCAATTAAATAAATGTAATACCAAAGATATCGACTGCAAATATATATTTCGAATACTACTGCTCAAGACAGTTCTGAGACAAGGAGCCCGTTATTGGAAATTATTTTGAGTCAGCAGCCATTATAAAATTATTCCATGGCACTGAAAAACAGAACGTTAATTTTACTTACATAAACCAGCTTTCGTTGGATCAATCACAGCAACTTTTTCATCACAGGTTATCGACTCCAGTACTTCAGGTAACACACTTTCAACTTTTCCTTGAAAAATCTTACAGTTAGTGATCCCATTTAACATTACATTTGCTTTCGCATCGTCCGCAGAACTCTTGAAGGAATCGATGCCCAAAACTTGTCCACATTTCTGAGAAAAGACGCATGACTATTAGATCACTGTGCATAGTTGTAGTAAAAATCACAATAAATATTACAAAATATCACAAGTGTGTTACGCCCACCTTATTGGAAAATGGTCGCCATTATATGAAAAATTAATTTAGGAAACTTACAAGCACGGTACTTTGCAGGAAACATGGACTGTAGAACACTTGCGATCTTAGATGACTTTCTGTACCATATATTTTCACTATAACTAAATATGTTTATTCACAGACAGACATAAACAAAGCAAAACAGCACTGCAGCTGCTAAACGAAAATTAGATGACGACTACGACAATGATTACACTCATCCACCATTTCTTCGATCAGCATCATCATTCTCTTATAAGAACTGATGTCTGTTCTGTGAAGTACAGAATGTTGCTCCAAATCCAAATCTCCCAGTAAGATGTAATGTATAACAGAGAGGCGTTATTTATTACGATATTGCCAGAGGAACACTTTACTGTTTACCACTTCTGCTAGCAGATGGTCCCACGAGGAGAAGACCTAATCTATCTGAACCTAAAATATCGCAATTGACCCTGGAGAGCTCCCTATGCTATACCTGTACTAACTTAAGCCACGGCTAAGGTCGCGGGATGAACCGTAAACGCAATGCTGAAAAGAAAATATTAAATTAGTACAAGTAAGACTAGGTTAATAAAACATAATAAGGGCCCCTTTCTGCCTTATTGCTTAGACTAGTTGGAGCCGAATAATACGTGGGATGGTTAAGTAACTCCTTCCTGCCTTACTGCTTAGACTAGTTGGAGTCGAGGAATGGGTTTACTCTCCCCTGTCTTATTGCTTAGAATAGGGAAAGCCAAGGATTCGTGTAATCCGTCTTATTGCTTAGACTAATTACACTAGGAAAGGTAGAGGGTCGCTACCTGCCTTAATGCTTGGACTAGTAGTAACCACGTATTTGGTAAATGACCCCTTCCTGCCTTATTGTTTAGACTAGCAAATACTAGGAAGGTAATTAGGTAGGTAGAATGAAGGTCGAAGAGTACTTATGATAAAGCAGTACAATAGGTAGAAACCAATAAAAGATCAGAGAATCAATGATAATGAATCAATTGGCGGGCTAGGCTGTCCAAAGAAGGAAACACACCACGCGAGAGAGAGCTTGATGTGACTTGGCCCTCAGGCCAAGGAGATCTGAGCTCCGGAGCTGTTGCTGCGATATTTATAGTCCCGGTCGGCGCGCGCTCGGATGTCCTCGGTCTGTGACGTCAAACGAATATACACGATTATTATTATTTCATCTTTAACTACAAATTATAGATGTATGATTATGACACCCAGGTTTATTATTAAATACTTTTTTTACACTTCATTAACAATTATTTTAACTTATTTTTTGGTCCACATTTAAACTTTAGATGTTATCAATTTTTGAATAAATTTGTTCATTCGTTACAGATGTACTTTCCACTTCGGGTATTGTTGAGCCTCGTTTCGTATTACCACTTGTCGGGAAGGAGTAGGCCCTTACTTCTCCCCGTGTATTTAGTTTAAATACAAATTTCAATGGCCCCTTTGGTCAATGCCCTTTTAAACTGGTTCAGTTGGTTTATTATCTGTTGTTACCTTTTCTGCTAAAGCTTGGCCTCTTTCGTTTGTTCCAAAACATAAGTTTACATGTTCACTGTTTACCTTTCTCCAGGTATCTTTCTTATAGTCTCCCTGTCTTGGATTCTGCTTTCTATTATACCATGTTCGACTTCTCTCATGGTATCCTTTGTTCTCTCTTTGATCATCTATTCTTTGCTTGTTACTATCTGTACTTTGACGATCTCCTCGATTATTGTTATCATGATTGTCCCATCTGTCTGGACCCGTTATTTCTTTTTCCAAACGGTCCGTCTTGTTTCACTAGAAATTTCAGTAGAACTTGGGTGTGCTCAAGCTTGGTACATGTCAAAAGCTTTTGAAGATCATACGGTAAAATAGTCACATCTTCTTGGAAGAGTTCCTCATCAGAGATGTGAGGATCGACTCGTGTCAAACGAGTTATAAACTGAACTACCTTCTGTTTAAGGCTTTTCACACTGTTCCAGTCTGGTTTATCCTGGAAAATCCCTTTCTTTCTTCTTTCAATACTCCTCTTGTCGGCATAATTCTGGATAAACTTCTAACAGAAGTCTCGGTAGCTAAAAATATCTGCTCTTTGACCAAGTGAAACCAGCCTTCGGCGTTTCCCTTCATTGCTCTTCCGAGAATATACTTATAATCTCCTTCAGGAGCCCCAATGGTTTTAAGTTAATGGGTAAGATCTTCAAAAAATTTCGTTGGACTAGAATCTTCGAAATTTCCTTTCCACCTCCGTACGTGATTATAATTCTCAATCCTAATTTCACGGTTGGATTTTCCCTTTTCTAGTTCACGTATTAAACCTTCTATGAAATTCAAATGTTTGTTTCTATGGTGCTTCTATTATACTCTCTCCTTCATCGGGGTAATGGAATGTTACTGCTCATTTCCCTGTTGTGTAGCGTTCCATCTTATTGGTGGAGTATTCTCTGATGCTATGTTAGGAAGCATTCTCTTAAATACTACTTCTACTTTCTTCCCTACTTCTTGTTCATCTTGGATTATTGATGTTCTAATATTCCTTACGTCATCTTCAGCTAGTCATCCAATTATTGGTTTCTTTGACCATAGTTTTACAGGTGGTTAATCTTTCTTCACTTCTTACCAGGTTTGATTCTACTATGGTAATCTGCTTATGATGTTTTCTACTTTTTCCTCCATGGCGTTGGTCTGATTCTTCAGTTTATCGAAACCCGCTCGACATTCTTTACGATATTCATTGATCTTTTCCTCAATGTCAATCTTGATTTCATTAAATTTCTGTTCCTGGTTTTCCTCTATGTCAAGGAATTTTCGGTCTAGGTCTCTTTTCAAGCTGCTAATTTTTTCATCTATTTTCTAATTCTGCTCGCTGAATCTTTCATCTATTTTCCCCATCATTTTCAGCAATATATCTAGTTTTGTTACTTCTTCCTTCGTACTTTTTGGTCCTGTTTCAGCGCGTGCTATTTCTTGCTTACCGGTCTCGGTTAACTTAGCTTCCTTCCTGGTTCTGATTGGACTGTTTCTTCTATAAGGATTACCTTCATCAGACTCCCCTGGGTTGGATACCCTCTCTGGACGTACATCTGTATTTTCGTCACTTTCCATCTTGTGAACTTTTCTATTATTCAATATAAGGTACGTACAAAATCTGCTCGGTTTTCGAAGCCTTTAAGTTGGGCGCCAATTATGTAATGTATACGAGAGAGGCGTTATTATTACGATATTGCCAGAGGAACACTACACTGTTTACCACTTCTGCTAGCAGATGGTCCCACGAGGAGAAGACCTAATCTATCTGAATCTAAAATATCGCAATGGACACAGGAGAGTACCCTGTGCTATACCGGTACTAACTTAAGTCGCGGCTAAGGTTGCGGGATGAACCGTAAACGCGATGCTGAAAAGGAAATATTAAATTAGTACAAGTAAGACTACGTTAACAAAATATAATGAGGGCCCCTTCCTGCCTTATTGCTTAGACTAGGGAAAGCCAAGGATTCGTGCAATCCACCTTATTGCTTAGACTAATTACACTAGGAAAGATAGAGGGTCGCTACCTGCCTTATTGCTTAGACTAGTAGTAACCACGTATTTGGTAAATTACCCCTTCCTGCCTTACTGCTTAGACTAGTTGGAGCCAGGAATAATGCTGCCTGCCTTATTGCTTAGACTAGCAAACACTAGGATGGTAATTAGGTAGGTAGAATGAAGTTCAAAGAGTACTTATGATAAAGCAGTACAAAAGGTAGAAACCAATAAAAGATCAGAGAATCAATGATAATGACAAGAGGTTCATTGGCGGACTAGGCTGTCCGAAGAAGGAAACGCACCACGCGAGAGAGCTTGATGTGACTTGGCTCTCAGGCCAAGGAGATATGACCCCTGGGGTTGTTGCTGCGATATTTATAGTCCCGGTCGGCGCGCGCTCGGATGTCCTCGGTCTGTGACGTCAAATGAATATACACGATTTTACATCACTGAATAATTAAGTTATATTCATATATACATAGACTACTGATTGCGCTATCAGAATTTTATAGTTCAACGGTGTGCACTAAATCGTCAATAGAATTACATATCTGAATGTTACATACAGGATGCCTCAAAAGAAGTTATCTTATTTGAATAGAATTATATAAAACAATTTTTAGGGGGTGTTTTCCCAATAAAAATAATAATTGTAACTAACGAACATAAATTAAATGTGAGGTACGTTACAAAGAAGATGAAGATAGAATCACTCACATTCAATAGAAATTAAGCAGTACGTTCTCGATAAAAGTGATGAACGTGGAGATGAGTACGGTGAAGCTGTTAGATGTCATGTACTTCCAGTTGTTTTAATTGCAGAGGAAGCTTGATATCACACTAATTGGTATGACTGTTTTAGATGGGTGACAGATCGTGAGATTAGCGGACGACTAGTAAGTGATGCCTATGGCCCAAAGACTGAGATGAATATCAAAGTACGCTTCTAGAACATAAAAACATCATTTAACAGCTTCCTGATGGTGGCGAGTGAGCGATTTCAGACTACCTCATCAAAGATAAAGAAATACTTCTAAGGTAGAATATTATTAACAGAGGCTACACAAGAATACCGGTTATTATTAGTTTCCTTAAAACTGTGTACAACATATTGTACGAACAATACATAGACAAGAGAAAGACTGAGAACGAAAGATACAGAATCGTCGATTTGGCAGCCGAAATAATGCGTCATAATTTTCGATAGAAAACAGAACCTGTCGCACTATCCATCGCTGAAGGATAATTAAAGTGTTGGATATGATGAAGTGCCAGATACTTTGCAGTTATTTCTGGAGAGCGTCATACAAGGAAATAACAGTAAACTGCAGACAGCCAAGATGATTACATTCTGAAGTCATTCCATAACCTCATCGTTTCGCTCAAGATCTCTTCACCTAACCCTCTCTGTTCGGTAAGTTTGGATCACGTTAGCTGATTGATCTTCATTTAATATCTTTCTGTACCTCCTACAAACCTGTTGCGTTCTGGATACTGCCGCTGACCGTGGACGGCCGGAGCTGCGGAGCAATAAAGTAAACACCTGATCATTAGATGATCATGGAACGGTCCACATACTTGGGAGTATCATGCGTAACACTTCGCAATGAATGAATCACGGCTCCACCTTTTCTCCGAGAGAAAAGCAATAAGCAACAGTCCCCATCAGTGAATAATTTACCAATAGGTCAGTCAATGGCGGCGTCACGGGGATGGGCAGCAAGCCCCTCAAAAAGAAAATCATTGCCCCCCCCTCTCCCCCGTTGGCCCTCCAAATATTATTGGAACTATTTTAAGATTGATTATAGTACGGTAGAACTCAAGTTATAACGATATCGTAGGGACCTGAAAAACTGTCGTTATAACCGAGTTTTATGCTATCACTCGAGTAAAATGGAAAATGATGCAGAACAAACTTAATTAGGCCTAGTTTAGATCGTATTCACTTGAAAACCTGCCATTAACAGTGCAAAGTCGATATACAACATGAAGTACAGTACTTTATTAACGTTCAGCCGTGTAAGATGGTAAAAGGTGGCATAACGTAAAACAGAATACTGTATTAAATTCCACGGAACAGTAAAATTAATCTGACAAAATTTACGGCAAAAACCAGCTTTTCATCCTCCATTCTCAAAGTAACGTATAACTTCAACTGTTTCTTCCAAAGTTAAAGCTTCTCTTTTTTCTAGCTTTGCTGAACCTTTAAACTACTGAAGGCAGTACTACTAATCGTTCCAGGGTGACAATGCTGTGTGGAGCTTCCCTGTAACAGTTTCCGAAGGTCATTGACAAAAGTGGGGGGAAGGGGATAAAGAAACTCTGGACCCAGCCTCGAGTTCTCAAGGTCAAGCAGCAACTGGTTTGAAAAACACTATTCCTTATCTTTAACCTACCGCGAGCGGCGCGCATGCCCTCTGTCTTTGTTTTCAGTGTTACCTTACTTCAAGCGCCCCTCTCTCCCCATCGTCATGGTACTCATAGTGAAACCCAACTGTGCTGTTTAAAAATAAGAAGGAATGGTCTGTAAAAGAGAGACAAGGGGCAAGGAAAGTTCATTTCTTTCATTTAAAGTTTGGAAATGTGATTTTCCTTTCTTCAGCAGCTGAACAGTGAGTTGAAATTGATGATTTATGATGACTGAAGCGATTTGTCCTTTAGATCAGGAATTTCGACAAAAATAGACCCGAAGAGACGAGACAAACTCTAAACTGAGATTTAAAATGACGTTATATGAGAGGTTGACGCATTTATGTTTGTCGTTTTAAGCGAGGTTAAAAAAAACACACTCCTTGTGAGGAATATGTTGGTACTACAGAAAACATGACGCTATAGGCGAGGTGTCGCTATAAACGAGTTGCACTATATTCATCTGAAATTTAAAAGTAAGAATAATGTTATGATAAATATACTGGGCAGCAAGTCTTCAAGATGTAATCAATGAACAACAACAAACTTTTGAAAAGCAGAATATAAAACTGCAAGGCAGACCTTTAGCTGAGCTGAGAGAATTGAACTTTTGAGTACAAATCGTCTGATAGAGAAGAACTAATCCCATCACGAAGCCCCCCAGCAAGCTTGCAGGGGCTAATTGGTGTCCTCCTAGCCCAACTACAGGTGGAGAGGAATCCAGGAAGTTTACCTCAAGAACGCCAGGAAGGTGATATACAAGAAACCTCTTGGAAGGCACTTTAAAGATAAACTGCAATACAAGAAATAAACCCCTTAGGCTGCACATTGAACCAGCTCATTTTACCAAAACACTGGTCAATCAAACAAAAGTCCAAACAGTTTTCCCAAAACGGAACTGACCATAAATGAGAAGGTTACAAATAATTGAATACAGCCCACACTATAGAGTCTAAAAGTGTAACCGAATCCAACGGTGCACCGTCGAGTGTACTATTTGCATCGTCCCGTTGTACCCTGTTTAGCCCCGTTGTCCGATTTCAAACGGTAGATGGCACTACTGTAACAACAGTTGAAAGCCTAATGGACGCAAGGTACATGTATAAATGTTGAAAGTCTTATTCCGAAGAAATGGGAATTGAATTTAATTAAATTTTTATTTAAGGCTTTTTGGCTCAGGCCGAAGAAAGTAAAATGTTACACAGAAAGTTATCAATAAATGTAATAACTACATTGCAACAGTTTACTAAATGCAGATCGTGAGAAAATAATAAATTTCCTCGAACAATGATATCTGAAAATATGCAGCATCTACTGGATTTCTACAAAGGCAAAATGGGGGGGGGGGGGGGGTTAAGTAGAATTTTTCAGGATCAATTTTAACAGTAAAAATTTTAAAGTTATACTCAAAATTTTGGAGGGGGTGACCCCTCTATCGGGGTATGAGAAACGGCAGAACCCTATGTGACATATCAAATCAAGACACTTCTGTTGTTGCTGTTTGAAAATCTAGTAGTAAAATCTGTTTGAAAATGTAGTAAAATAATAATAAAAAAAAGAAAGAAAATTCGTTATGCAAACCTGCACATAGAAACACAAGTGAAGACGCGAAA
>JAGDQP010013049.1:0-15936 GCA_022664845.1 Lepisma saccharinum | reverse complement strand
CAGATTGTACTAAGCTTGTCTCTGGACTTTTTTTTTCTGCAAGAACTATGGTAGCCGGCTGGTCCGATACAATCTTGTACTCAGGTTAGGGAAATTTACTTTGGAAACAGCATATATATATATATATATATTTTAATCCCATCTGCGACCTTGTACATGTAAACTTTATTGATACGATGGTGGACCATTTATCGTAACTCCGGAACTTTTTGACAGCTTCCTTTCTTGTTGTTTAAATTTCTCACATTAGGGTAACAGGTTAATTTAATCTAGTTTTCATTAATCTTGATTACACTAGGTTAGGAAAACTTTGATTGAAGCGTGCTTACCCTAAAGTGGATTTGTTCCCGTGAGAATAAAGCATGAGTGGGATTAATATTCCGGGAGTACTCGGTCAGATTTTTTGTTATTTTCAACGTTATCAAATTTAATGTAACCTGAAAAGAAGCTGACAAGCTCTACACGAGCGAATCATCCATTTACTCCTAAACCAAGCACTTTCCGTTTCTTCTGTGTCTACATTCGTAAATTTATCGACGAGGTTTTTCTACCGTGTACAAAATCCAATACCGTTTCTCATTAGGTACGACAATGCCAAGAACGTAATGTAACCTTCACATAACAAAAGTAATTTGTTTGGGGGTGTACTCGATTATAATCACTGCACGATCCTAATATTCTTAACTTTTTCATGCAATCTCATGTCTTTCATATTCTGGCTTGAGACTCAACACGCTACGTTAAAGCAAGGTTAGGCTAGACTGCATCAAATACGAAAAAGTTAAAAGAGTACAAGGGCCCTGAAGTGTTTACAATAGAGCAGCTCCATGATAGGTTACATTACCTGGTCCACACTATACATAACATTACACTCTTTTAATTCATGTGTACGAAGTTACACACGGGTAATTAACAAAGGTTAAGTTGCTTGCGTAAGGGATAAATGTATCCCTATTATTTAGGATAAACTTTACTTTTGGGACCCCAGGTTCGCCAGCTATTAAGACATATGTACGTAATTCCCTTCCAAATAATTTAAACTGACACTTCTATAAAACCTACTGACAACCAGAAATTTATAAATTATTATGAAAACTATGTCTCATTATTATTTCGTTAAATACGCACTCTAGTTTACCCACGGATGCGGAACTATATGAATGCTCTGTATGGCGCGTATTTATGCTTCAAAATCTCGGATTATAGTGTCGAAAGAGCAAAGACAGGTTAGAGAAACGTAATGTGAGATATTTTTATTACACGCTATGCACATTGCCTTACACTCCAACGTACTTTCCGCTCTTTCACTCTCATTTCATAATTTGAAACTGTATTATTTTGCGTTTCAGCTCTTCCACACGCTTTGGAAACAATAAATTTCTCCTGTAAATTTTACACATTTAGGGCCCCCAAAGTAAAATGTGTCCATTATTTCTAATGAAACTGATCTGAAATCAGTTATGTATAGCGTGGGCCACAAATCACCGTAAGTCATAACAAATGGTTTCCACAAACGATTGCATTTATTATCGGAAATTTATTGAACTATTAAGAAAAGTTGATTAAAGTAAATTAAAAAAAAAAATCTTCAAATCAACAAATTACTTTCTCCTTCTTCAACTATGGCTTCTAGCCGCACAAACGGTGGATATGTTACATCCAAGCGTACACTAGATGTGCCGTCGATACACACCCTTCATTACGCCCTACGCCGCTCAATTAGGATAGCAACAACGGCGCATCAAACGGTACAACGGCACAATCAAGGGTGCTAAATGGTGGATTCGGATGGACCTTAATATAACTGAGTGCTTGGAGTGCGTGCACCAACCGAAAAGAAGAAAGATGTATGAAACAACGCTACAAACAACGAGTGTTAAATTTGCCGGAGATTTTCCCTGATGCCTGAGGATTTCATCCCCAGTTGTTGATATCTTTCGATTCCGCATATCATCACAACCAGGGAAAAAATAATTTTATTTCTACTCAAACAGGTAGTAGATGAACACTTGCAAACAATCACTACTTTAAGGTCACCCCGTCATAATTTATAACAAATCGAACAGTACAAACAACTACAGAAAAGAAGGAAGGAAATCCAAACATAAGAATACGAGTGCGATTCCTTTAGAGTCAAAACCAAATCAGCTTCACTGAACATCAGGCAGCACTAAGGAAAACATTGTAAGAAAAACTATACGCCAATTATTCTTCGAATGGAGAGTCCAACTAAATTTATCTCCTAAACAAATGTGAATCAGAAGATAGTATTGTGTTACGGAGCCACTAGAAAGACCTCTGACTGACTACAAAAAAACAAAAATTACCACAATAGATAAAAATGAAATTCAAAAGAGCTGAATTTCGCTCGAATATTTCATCGTACGATAGCAGAAAGAGAGGCACTCTTTTAGAGTGAATTTTTATTGGACAAAAGATGGGATATTTCAGGTCGAAGAAATGTGATCTCGATTGGCTCTCTTCGATGGGAATGTAATAATTTTTTAGACGAACTTCCAATAGTAGTCCATCGGAATTTTTCACTCTTTCAAGAGATTAATTTCATCTTTTGAAAATGAAAACTACTCAATTTGTAACTTTTTTCGTTCTTTTTAATTGTTTATCTTTCGAAACTGAAAAACACTATTTGCACACAGTAAAATTTACGTTTGTAGTTGACAAAAATGTTAAAGTAGGTCCCAAACAAAACTTTATATCCTCTAAAGAAAAGTTTGTTTAAACTAATATAATTGTCAAACAAGAAAATTGGTATAAAGCTTCTAAGTAAGGATAGAACTCAGGTCCCACTGTTTTGAATTCTACACCCTACCTATCACGCTTCGATGGCACCTACTAGAAGTGTTCTCGTTCAAGCTAGAAAGTTCAATTGTTAAAAGTATTAATATGATATCTTTTCGCTCTTTCTAGATGGAACTGTCATCTTTTTAAAATGGAAATTACACACTGTGTAGCGATTATTTGCTCTTTGAGAGAAATTATATTTTTTTTCTGTTACTTTTAATTAAACGCGATTAACTTCACAGTAGCGCATCGCCTTTGGTAGCACGATATATCTAACAATAAAGACATAACGGATGACAATCTTGACTAATACCAGTGATGTATTGTGAATCATTCAAATAGAATGAGAAAACACTCTTTCAGTTTTGAAGAATAAATGATATCCGTACAGTATCCCATCTCAAAAGAAACATTTTCTATCCAAAGTGAGGGCATTTCGTTAAAAAACACTCTTATCGATTGAAATTCAATACACTTTCTCATCGAACAGAGTGAAAAATTCTGCTCTTCTGATTTAGTTTATAGAAAACTTGTATTCAGGCATAAATAGTACAAAGGGCACGAACTAGTTACAAAACTCTAGCCCTTCAAGTATTCCACGCACCAGCTTTTACATTAGTGAAAGAGGCTTATGTAAAAAAAACACATTAAATGTGGTGACAAGGAAATTACTGTAGAGGAGAAACACAATGACGGGAGAAACGGTACCTGTAGCATATGCCGTTCAAAATATATTCACCCAAGCAATTTTTGATCCTGAAGGAGCAATATATAAATTTGTTCCAATTACTAGTTTAAATTGTTTGAGAATATTCATAATTTCTATTCACAAGATGGTATTCTAGTATAGGTTTCTAGGGTAAGTGTTTGTATATATACTCCATACTAATGAGTACTGGGCACCAATTACCAGAATGCATTATGATTAGGCTATCATTTCTTGCACTGTTTCAAAAAGAACAAAGTATTTCCAGAATCAACTACGCATGTTAATATTATATCTCATTATCTTCCTCAAAAATAAGTGTATGGCAAAACTGACTTCACTATTGTATTTCTGGGAAAATTATAGCCAAAACTGAACAGAGCATTTAAATAAATAGAGCAAGATTCAAGATGACCGACTTTAAGATGGTGGCCACGACAAATCTACCTTCTAACTGATAGTACATTCCACCCAATATCCATTCATAGGTATAATTTTTCCTTGCTTTGAGCGTTTTTACAAATAAACGTGTCTTTTCAGACTTAAATTACACTATAGGTACTTAAATCAATTTTTTGGCCACTTCGCTTGTCTTTATGGACGAAAGTTCTTTCTGGAGGTTTCCTGTTGTCCCAACTCCTCTGCCAAGTTTGGACAAAAAAGCGCTCTGAACCATCGATAGGTTTACTTGTAAGATATCTGAACCAAAAGGTCTTCGAAACCCACTTGGTTAGAAGTGCACACATACACACACAAGCAGATAAAGTCCTCCGACAATAAATAAACATGGTACATTAACAGTCACACAGGCAGAGAACCCATATATACAAACGGGATACATACAGTGGATACTGATCGTTTACATTTGTCGTAGAGAAAACATATATGGTGAGATATCCTTTAGAAACAGAGAATATCACAGCTAATGTGAATGAAAGGCTCGGGACTCCCAAGCCTCGTCCCACACTCTCGTATATACATCATACATGTTAACTTGGAGAATTGGAGTACATTTTCCGACGACAATAATATAACTGAGGACATTGTCGGAAAACGGGTACATAGACCTATGTGCCCTTTTCCGGCAATCGCTTTAAACGATCTGGCATGTTCTTTTCTACATGTTCTGCACATTGCAAGTCAATATTTCTATTCGTTAGCTTGGTAGAAAGAAAGATGTAGAAAAGTCTCCGCAAGTGAAAACTGTCATCTTGCTTTCGGAGCATGCTGGCGGACAAAACCTCAACTCGACTATGATCAAGTTTTGTTCCTGGTTAGCAATGTGTTTGATGTAGAACTTCTTCACATGTTTTCCGTCACAGGCCAATCATTTACACAGTGCGACAGAAACTCTGATCTAGTCAGATCACACACAAAAACAAGTGAATTAGCCTGTCACCGGGAAAAAGACGTTCTTTTCGATTGAAAGTGAATGGGAGAAATTAGTGCCATAGCTAGAACGGTGTGGAAAATGTTTTTGGACGGCCATTTTGAATCCAAGATGGCGACTTTCAAAATGTAATATATTTCTAAACTACTTGATAATACACCTTTATGCAAAATTTCGCAACTCTAGCTCAAACGCTGTTGAAAATATTTTTGGCGGTCATTTTGAATCCAAGATGGCGACTTCTTCATAATGTTGTAATATTTTCTAAACTACTGTTATATGCCCACATTTTCATAAATTTTAATTTCAATTTACTTATTATTTTTGGTAAACAGTGTATTTCATTTTGTATAGTTTATAAGATTTCCATTGTATCAACTTTAAGATTTGTCACGTCGTCTATGAATCATGATATTAGGTTTATTGTATCCAAGCTCCAAAGTATTCATTTACGACATAGCAACGTACAGGATGTGAAAGTGATATCATTTCCGTTCTCAAATTATATTTCTAAATTACGAACTACCGTGTGATATCACGATTTAACCTTGACTCATAAGAACTTTGTAATACAATATAAAATCCCACGTGATTTCCAGACAACATGTAATATGGATACCAAATAACGTCATTTACAGGAAACTCTCTAGACTTCACCCTGAAGACCGTGACTCGACACCGTCCAAGAAAATGAATTAATTCAACCTTGAATTAGAGTAAATTATCCCACAAGAACAAACATGATCCTTTCTTTCTTTCGGAAACAAACATATAAAATAGAGTGTAAAACCAACGCTCGACACCTCGTCAGAGCAGAGACGCTTAGAAGAACTTGAACAGTTCAGACATCAAAAAGAAGCACATATCTATTATTGAAATTCATCTTTTCTATCTTCGATTTGGACTTAGAATATATCAAACTGGTTTAAACACGGTTAAGCTAAAATTAGCGAAAAGTGACAGTTATTTATAAAGTGCTTCTTCTCATCTTCAATCAACTTTGAAAATCACAGGTACGTTGTTATCTCTAGAAATTGTGTAAGATGGTATTGTTTTTGTTTCGATTTAATTTGGTACTTGGAGCATAGTTCATCTATTCAAATTATGTTTATCTTGTTTTTATCTTAACTTAAATTCCTTGTATTTGTCATGTTAGCTTCAACGCGTGTCATGATTCATAACGCCGTCCCCAAGTTTGTATTGATTTATTTGTTACAATTTTAATGTTTAATTATGTAATTCCGATAGTAACAAGTCCTACAATAAATGTATTTTGTTATTTTAAATTTCTCCTTTACAACCAAATCCGTTTAAGAAGGTGGCAACCGCCTTGCATCTAGGTACCATACCGGTTACATGAATTCTTCCCGTGAAGAGCAATGTCATAGTTTAGATTAGACCTCTCGCATGCGCCCTCTTATCAGTTATATCAAATCCCGAAGCGAGTGCGTTATCACTACTCTTGATAATACATCTTTATGCCAAAAATTGTATCTCTAGCTCAAACGGTGTTGAAATAAAATTTGGGGTCCGCCATTTTGAATCCAAAATAGTGTCTTTGGAGATATTGTGTAATATTTTCGTAACCTACTGGTGATGATTTACTGTCATACCAAATTTCGTGTTTCTAGCTCCAGCCATTTAGGCTGTGTAATGGGTTCACAAAACCTTGGTCTTTTTAAGTGCCACATACTAGTTCTTGCAGATTGAATTTTTTTTTTTTTCAATCTCAAGAACGAAGAGATTAGAAGAAATATTTGCTGAGGCAATTTAACAAAGCTATTGTTATTGTCATTTTCAATGTTCTTATGTATTAAATACGGAGCTTAAAATTATTTGTGGTTTCTTTCTTCAACCTAATCACCATGAAATCTTTCACTGCCGGAAGAAGGGCATAACATGCATACACAATTTTCAATACATTTTCATGCAAACTCTGAATTCTATCACGTTAGTCAGCAGTTTACAAACCTCATTCCATGCTCTTTATACTGGTGTCAGCGATATAAATATTATTTCAAAAACTTCTTGTTAAAATAGAATCTAAATCTTTACCAGCAGTTTATTGAAAATGCGTTTTTGATCTTTGTGTCTTTTTCCCGGCAATGTCCTCAATTGTACTAACTTTAATTTATCTATTACTTTTATTCTGCATTGTATTCAGTCAGTTACGTTAAATGAATAATTCAATTATAAGTACAACCATTTTATAATTTGCATTTCTCTTGCCTTGCAATACCGGTAACAATAATATTACCTTGTTGTTGAAATCACAATGTCGTCTTCCGTCCTCCTTGATTTCTTTCTCGTTCTTCCCCTTCCGCTCCACTTTTTTTTTCTGGAGACGCTATTGAAGTCACTATAAAAATTCATTGCCAATATGCAGTTCAAACCTTCGTACACTTTCACTGGATGGATTTGTATCCATTTTTTGTTAAACAATTTCTTTCTGGAACCTATACATGTTGGAAGCCCAGAACACCAAAACATCAGAAGTTATAGCCTTACACCTGTCTCAACGCTACGAACTTGGCGGCACTACATTCTGTACTGCTCTACGCAGTATCAGAATCCCAGCGCAGAAATGAACTTTGCATTGTTACATTTGACCAGCTAATTTTTATTAAGTCCTAAGAAATAAAAGAAGTATATGTTTCTGACAGTTCAGTGGCTGCTGTTATTGTCAGGTTTCACCTTCTGATAAGTTTCTTGTGAAGTATAGGACTCATCGAAAAACTATAGGAATGTGTGTATGCCAAATTCCACAATTGAGGCGGTCTACGTAAAATGGGGACATAGCCGTATGCTTTAATATTGCTTAAGTGCCCTTTTTACTTAGACCACCCTAATTAACGTAGGGCCACGGATTCTAGCAATCCGTGAACGCTCTTTTGTTGACAGTCGTGAGCTTATTTAAATACCTGGTTGTAACAGATCAACATTAAACGGCGACACATTACATGAGAGAGATGTCAACAGTGAGAGCTTTATAAGGAATGAGATAACGCCTGTGAATTAAATATTTTACTGCATGTCTATTCAGCAGAACGATTGATCTAGATACGATTCTGCAGTAACAACCGTAAAGTACTGTATACTTAGATGCCGATTGCACAGAAACAATTAGGTTTGATGATATTATAGCCACCATTTCTGTGTGAAATTCAATTTCATTTGATGTTGATCAGATTTATTTTATCAGAGCTGCTGTTAAGAGGGTACACATATAAACGAACGAAACAATGGCACAGAACACTTGCTATTTTGGAGGATCTTCAGGCAGTGTTCAAAATGGATGAAAGCTCTTACCGGAACGGTCCAAGATAACCCAACACCTTTACCATAAACATCTTTCTTTACAGGAAATCCCTCCTTCCCCTATTTCCACGGAAATATCCTTGAATTTAAGAGTGAAGCAAACAAATATCAATTAACTATGGGAGAGACGAAAAGACCTCCTTTCCACCAATCGAACAATGACGTTGCCATTGGCTTTCGTCGAACGATCAGAGACAAGTTTTAACACGAACATTAGCAAATGAATAAAAACCTCCTTTCTCTTTCGATTGAGTCAATCACTAAGCATCAACAACTCAGCTCGGCAGCAAGCTCGTTCTTGTCAGTTAAGAACCACGACGAAAGTTTGCGGACTCTAATTATTTCAGACTTATTAAGTTAAAAGTTTTCTAAGTTAGAAATTCAGACGATTTGAACTTAGCCATATTTCTCCAGTGATCTTCCGAATGTGAGTTAGTTCCTTCTAACACAAACAGTTGGTGACATCAGAACAGTTGTGATTGATCATGACACCAGCGATTTATGGGTTAATTACTGCCACTTCAAGGAGCATTAAGACAGAATAATTGTGTGACCAACGAACGTTTTTTCTGTGCTTCGATTAAAGTCAACTCACCAACAAAGTTTAGGCGAGTCATGTTTGTGGCCATTATTTTATCCAATATTAAGAGTGGATAAGTTTTGTGATTGAGGTGATAACACATGCTTTGTTAAGTTAGAATTGTAAATAATTGCTTTGCAGATGTTAATTAACTCGTCCCGCCGGTACAATCTGGTAATTCCATAAATAGGCTCATGTTTTCCGTAACCCAGTTTTGTATCCTCAAAATGTATTGGTCATAACTTGTCTCGAGGTAAGTTCAAGAATGAGACAAGTTACTTCCGTAGCCGTATTAGATATTCCAGCTCTACCATCTGTTTACACTCTCTCAAACTTTTAGCCCAAGACGAGCGCTCTTCCGAATACGTCATTCTTTAGTTTTCTAAAGTTTAATTTTACCTCTCGGGCAAATACCAACGACACGGTTACGAAGGAAGTCGCTTTATAGACAACAATATAGATGGAGACCGTAGCACAGTTGCGAATTTTGGAGACTTTTAGTATGTTTTCACCACAACTAAACACATCTACTCACAAAGTCTTCAACTGATCACAACATTTTAGGCTAAAATGACTCGGCAATATACAGGGTGTATCTTAATATGTAGGACAAACTTCACCGACGAATTTCTGACACTAAAACAAGGAAATAACTTCATATGAACATGGCTTCAATTCCGCTTCGTTTTCGAAATACAGAGTTTCCAACTTGGAGCATACAATCTACCCCCTGACAAATAATTCACGATAAATCAGAAAGGCGGCGTGAAGTGAAAATGTTGTTTGTGGGAGTGGTTTTTTTTTATCAGTATAGTGAACACTGGGAGGCAAAAACGTTCACGTGTTGTGTTGTCAACGTTGTACACCAATTATTTTTTTTAAAAAAATGGAAGACGTTACGTAAGTTCATTGTATATTTAGTATCCCCAAGTGAACATAAACACAGCATTTAAAGCAAAGAGTGCAGTGTTGCCAATTGAGGTTAAATATCGGAAATATAAGGGAACCAAGGAAGTTTTGTCGCTTTTTGTGGAGGTCTGTGGTCAATTGGCCCTCACACCGTGAGTTGAATGCGAATGGAGATCAGGCGAAGGTCAGTTGGTGTGGATATAGCCAACATACTACCTGGTTGTGGCAGTTCAGTTACACCGTGAACGTGCGGAAGACAGAGTGAACATGGGACCTCCACAGAGTGTCATAAGGGCGTGTATGCTGTACGAGTTCAAACTGGGGTCAAACGCAGCGGGGCGGAAGATATGCCAGGCCTTTGTTGAGGGTGTCGTGACTACGCGGACAGTGCAGCGGTGGTTTATCAAGTTTAAGGACGGTGACGAAACACTCGAAGACGCACCACGTACAGGAAGACCAACACACGTACCAAATGAAGATCTTCAGGCAGCAATTGAGGCCAGACATGTGAGGAACTGGGACTGCAATAGTGTGAGTGGAGAAACCATTCGGCAGCACCTCCATCAACTTGGGAAGCACTACAAGTTGGGTCGATGGGCCCCACATGATTTGACTCCAGGCCAGAAGGCAACGCGAGCAGACACCTGTGTTTCTTTGCTGTCTCGTCTGAGGAAGGATCCATTTCTGGACAGGGTGTTGACATGTGATGAGAAGTGGGTCCTGTACGAAGCTCCACGGCGCCGTCATCATTGGTTAGCATCCCATGAACAGGTTCCAAAACAGCCGAAACCCGCAATGCACCAGAAGAAGGTCCTGTGTGTTTGGTGGACTGCTCGCGGCATAGTGGATCGGGAACTGCTACCAGCTGGTCAGAGCATCAATGCAACTGTGAACTATCAGCAGTTGAGCCGTGTTCAAGAAAAACTCAAAACTCTGGAGCCAGCACTTCTGAATCGCAAAGGGGTCCTCCTGTTACAGGACAACGCTAAGCCCCCCCCGTGGCTAGGATGACCCGGGACACCATTCTACGCCTTGGATGGGAAACACTATTGCATTCGCCATACTCCCCGGACATTGCACCGTCCGATTTTCACCTGTTCCATTCCTTGGACAATCACCTTAGAGGACGCCAGTTCAAATCCCTAGTAGAGATGCAAAATGCACTTGATACCTTCTTCGCTTCACGGCCCACTAAGTTCTACCGCGATGGAACCCATGGCCTTCCAGAGCGTTGGCAGAAGGTCGTTGATGCTGATGGGGACTATTTTTGATCTTCCAGGTACGTCTTAGGTGACATATCGATGTTCGAAGGTGGTGGGTGAAAAAGCGACAGAAATTTCTTGCTTACCTTTATAATACCTTAATTTGCAATAAATAAATAAAACAACATATTGCCATGGACATGTAAAGAGATTAGTTGTTTCATTTTCGTGAAGTGAACAGCACACAAACTTCTTCTCACATTCTTTCCCTTATCCTATCCCGGCCTGAGCCATAGATGCTTAAAGGCCATGAATAAATTTCTAAATTTCGATAAATCGCGCAAATTATCTTTTTATTTCGGACATTTAACCTCGTGTCTTACCCTCTGTTGGCAACAATGCACTCCTTGCTTCAAATACCATGTTCATAATCACCCGAGAATACCGACTATGCAATAGCCTGACTTACAAGTTCAATAAAAAAAAAAAAAACACGTTTATACAAGGTTGGCAACACTGACAACAACAAAACGGGAAATTTTGCCTCGCAATATGCACTATATTGATAAAAATCTACTTCTATAAACGTTTTCCTTCCATGCCTAGTTTCTGATTTGCCGTGAATTATTAACGTCACGGAGAAGATTGTATGATCCAAACTGAACACATCAGAAACGAAGCGTAATAAGACCCATGTTCATATGGACTTATTTTCTTGTTTTGGTGTCAGGAATTGGCCGGTGAAGACTGTTCCACACCTTGTATAAACGACTTGCCATATGTATTTCAGCACTGCAAGTACCATCTATGGCTCACCGACACCGACGACTTCCAACTGTGCATTTCTTGCTCTCCAGATGTGCTATCTACATCTCTCATCAAATTAAATGAGTCCTTACTAAGGATTTTACTGTGGTCAAATCATAATGAATAGAACCTGTGTTTATGGCTTGCAGCCACTCTGGCTCAGGTCTCAAATGATAATGGTTTGAATCTAAACTAACCCAAACCTTAATGTATACGTATAGCTTCTTAACCTATCTTCATCTCGCTGAACTCGTACTCCTTTCCTAACGTGTTTCTAGATGGAGTGGTTACTCCTTACTCAGACATGGCGAAAAATTTAGGTTTTATTTGGAATCAACATCTAACTTGGGCGGAATACATCATCTCTAAAAATGCCCTTGCCGTATTACATTCACTGAACAGACAGACATTTTCTTCTTATTTTCATTAAGAAAATTCTCGAGTAGGCGCTAGTAATGCCTCGTGTAATATGGTTCTTGCTAATTTCGATAAAGTATTGATTTACTGACTACAAGCATTCAAAATGTTTCTGTTGGTTTTAAAATTAATCTTTAAATTTCTGTCCACCTAACATCTTGTTTCGATAGGTTACAATGGTTAGAAGTCTCGCAACGATGAGAACGGCATTTCTTAATGCTGCTGTTCCAAATCTTGTGTGTTCGGTAAACCTCCCTACCTATTCCAGCGTTTCAAGCTTCTAAGCGATCATCATCAATCGCGATACTAGGCATATAGGAACTAGCTTCTATTCTCACCGTAAGTCTTCCATTCTAAGTCCTTTACAGTTTCTGTGTTCCACAAGTAAAACACACTGCCAATCTTCATCAAGGTGTCAATTCCATTATCAAATTTTAAGTCTATGCTCAAAAATGACCTGTCTCGTCAACACGATTAAGACGAATTTAACTGCATTCTCTCTAATAGTCAAAATGCTGATTAACGGCTCCCAGCTACGCCTACTGCTATCAATGTTAACATTTATGTAATGAATTAATACTGTTTTACATAATAGGTGAAACCTGAATAGAGAGGAAAGGAACTGTACTTACCTAGTTTCTTGATGAAGATCATGCGCACAATTTCACAATTAACACTACAAAGTCACTATATATTTTGGTTTTGAGCCATGGTTTTGAATAAACGAAAGAATAACAGATCACTAAAGACACGAGTGCACAATTGGAAGAGATAGAAACACAAAATAGTGGAAGTCCACATCTATACTGGACGAAAAATAGAGCATGTGTTATTACTGAACAAAAATTAGACAAAATCTTGAGAAGAATCTCCTAAAGTACAAGACTGAAAAATCCACAGCTGCCAATGCCGCTCTGAAGACTGTGGTAGAATCATGGGCAAATGTATTGTCGTATGTCTTTAAAGAATATTTTTCAAATTCGCGAAATGTCCCTCCCGTCTGTGCCATCTAGTAACGAAAATTAAAATTAGGATTAATAGTTTGCGTTACAAAAATATCACTCTCCGAGATAAAATGAGGGAACTATACAACTTGGTAGAGTTTGGGTCTTAGAATTTTTTGTCGACGAAAAATTATGTATTTATAAATATGACCCTCGTTTAGTTACATATCAGGACAATATTTTCCTTAAAAGTGCATCATGCGATTGTACACATGTCTGTAAGTCAACAAATTTATACGAGGTTTCAATGAATTTATTTTCGTAAAAAGAAAAGTATGCTATAGACATGCGACAAAACTTTTGTTCATTTTGATGAAGATTACCAATAGATACGAAAGTCAAACTGATTACGCTTGCTTTTGTAAAGCTCAAATGTCGTCTAAGTTTTGCATTTCTTTAGCTATTTAACATGTGAATTCCTACGTTGATTCCAACTTTTAGGAGTCAATTTCTTTACATGTATTCATCAACACTAAATAAGAAGGATGAGTTGCATTATCGGCAGACCGGGTCAATCTTGAAATCCAGGATGAACAGAGAATTTGTACATTAATGAGTTGGATGCACTTCACCTATTTAGACCACAAGCCGCCAATGGTTTAATGCATATATTTAAAATGTCTGTGCAGTGTTTCTAATGAAAAGAAGATACTTACTTCCGCAAGACTAATGCCTATAGTCCCTACTCCACAACACACATCCAATAAAGTCATATTTTTGTTAGGCTTCACTAATTCTTCAATGACTTTTAAGAGAACTTCTACTGCAGGAGTACATGGTTGAAAAAATGAATTAGGAGAAATCTGGAATTTCTTTTGGTTCACCGTCTCTATTATGGTAGCATTTCCTGATATGTGTTCCGGCGCATTCTGTTCATCAAAATTCTCTTTTCTGCAGAAAAAAGTAAATATAATACTGAAAATAAGATAATAACGTACACACATAACAAACAGTGTTATTCCTTCAGAAAATCACTTTTGACTAGTTATTATACTAAGTCTACGGAAGTTAAGAACCGCAAAGGAAATGAAATAAATTACAGCTTCTACACACAACTAATTATTAATCTCATCCCAATCCCAATGGTGGGCTCGTTCAAACAAACTACTGTTTGCAGCTTTTATATTTTTCGTTCTGTCGTCTATCAAGAAACCAGTGGCAGATAAGTGTTGCAGACTGTGAAAAGTACAAATCTGAATGTAAGTAACATGAAACTGCAGAAAAAATAAACTAAGTATAAAATATCTAGATATAAAAGTACGCTTGTTTTCGTATTGTTGCATCAAAACTGATAATTTTTGGCATGATGACAAAACGTCGGGCTGAGCAGGTTTAGCATTTTACTTTGGAAACAGAATTTTAAGATTTTGGGAATTGCATCTACCTGTGTCAATAAGCTATTGAATTCCATTCGGAATTTCCAATATCAAGATCGAAATATTACAATATATATATCACAGTGCTGCTTTGCAGCGAGGTTTACTTTAGCTGTATAAATAATGAATGATTGTATTACATCTTCATTACATATGTATCAAGCAATATTCAAAGTTACCAATTTCGTAGGACGAATGTACACCAGAAACTTATCATGAAAGGATGGAATTCATACTTACATCTCAAACATTAATTTATTTATTAAATGGACAAGAACGCAATTTCCCAATAAAAACATAAAAGCCTCGTTTTTATCGAAACATGAATACAACTTCGTGTTTTGTCGTGTTATAAATACACTAGTCTCTTGTTGCAGATACTAATAAGAAAAATCGAAAGAACAAGTATCGCTAATTTTGAACGTATTTCGTTTAGCAGCTTAACGCAAAAAACGCAGAATCTAACTATGAACTGTGAGCACTAACAGTTTTACATGAAGAGAATAGGGCTAATTCTTGCCCTATCAACAGTTGGTTCTTGAGTCACCTGCGACCTTCCATTGTAATCAGCGCGCATTAAAAGTGTCTACGTTTTCGAAAGTTGAGAGGGTTATGTACTTTCCTTTTGTGTGATGACTCGTACCCAGTGACCATATGGCTTAATAGTTCGTTACCTTCACTTTAGTAACGTGTAATAAAAAAAAAATAAAAAAAAAACTTACTCTTGTGATCCTCTGTGAGCATTTTGGGCACTCACTGAGCACACAGGTTTCTGAACATAACCTTCTCCACTAAAACCGTGTACAGTACAGAACGTGACGTTGTTGGAAACAAATCGGACAGCGATGACTATGTAAAAAGGCGGCTTCTTTCGTGTCCTCCACATCATGAACCAATGTGTCCGTTACGATTGAAGGGCGTCCTGATCGTGGTTCGTCATGAACATTCGTGCGACTGGCCTTAAAAAGACGTACCCACTTACGTACCTTACCTTCACACATGACATTCTCACCGTAAACCTCACGTAACTGGCGATAAATGTCTACCGCTTTCACAAGTTACGCGGTGAAAAACTTGATCATGGATCGTATCTCAAACACGCACAGTGGGACAAAACATCAATCTAGCAGGACAAAATCATTTTTGACAATGTTTGTAAATTGTTTACTTTTGTATTTGTCATGTTGCGGAAAGTCCAAGTTAATTGTTCTAACTCTTGCTTAGTTCGTCACACAAGATGTAGCAACACTGCACGCTACGTAAGTGACTGGAAATCTGTGGCTGGTAAAATCGCTATGCAGACAGCTCAAAAGTTGAAGGACGTGTTGTTCTAACCCTAACGGTTGGATTTTTAAGATTGTAACTGACTATTACTGAGGGTTTGTATAATTTGTCTGATGTATTGGAAAATTATTACTGCAGTAT
>JAGDQP010013048.1:38568-48798 GCA_022664845.1 Lepisma saccharinum | reverse complement strand
GGAAAAATAATATTAAAAATTGAAAGGGAACTTAAAAATCGATACGTATGATTTTAATAAAATAGTGGTAATGAAAAACAAGTTTAGGTTTTCAAATAAGTCATTACACTTTCTACGCTATCTTCTTCTTCATTTCCTAACTTGTTTTTTTTAGTTTCAGATAAATTACCTTTGAGTGATGTTGAATCAGGTATGAAAGCTTAAACACCAAAGGCAACAAATAATATTTAGTTTCTTATAACTTTACTTGTTAATTTATTTAACGTGTATAAAAATCTCCCCTTTTTGAAGATATTACTCGCGATTGCTTTCCGAATTCATATAATATAACTGGAATCCTTTGCCACAGAAGGAGAAAGCGGTAGAACAGGAAAGAAAAAAACATTGAATAGTTTAAGTGTGAACAGGGTAAAATGTCAAACCATAAGCATGACATCCAACAATGTTTACTTAACGACTTTGCTAAAACTAACACTGCGGCTGCAGGTTGCTTCAATATTAGTCAAATGTATATTTTAGAAGAAAAGATTAACTTGATTATAGCACATGTCGCTGTTGGTTTCGTACATTCCGGGAAAGAGACATATCCTGTAAGAATAAATCAAGTTCCGAACACCCATCCGTTATTCCTGTAAGAAGAAACTCGTAACTTAGCAAGCGTTAAATTCCAACTTCGTCTGCCAACAGTCGAAAAGTCTGGGATAAGAACTTTTCTTTATAGGGCGTCGCTAGTGAATCGCAAAGCCATTATATTTCATCATGTTAACGCCATACGTCCTGCCTTATGCTTTTTCAACTACACAGCAAAATTTACTCAACTTCTATGCCCGACCCCTGAGCTTTTTCCACATTGCCAGACTACCATTTTTCACCCATTATAAATTATCTTTGCTTTCCCCTATTTTGATTATTGTTAAGCATTGGAAACTGCATTCCATTTTTTTCCCTCAATACCAGAGAGTTTTGTTGAAGAGGGATTAATTTAATAACAAAAGAATGTCAAGCGTTTACACATAATTACGGCAATTGTGTGTAGTTATAAGTACTTTTACCTTTCTGTCTTGTCACCAAGGTCGTGTAGAACATTTGTATACACCCACTTCACAGTTCAGATGGCCGGTTATCACATGATCATGTTTTTCTCTTAAATACTGTCTATTGTCAATACTTTAAAACTACTAATGAATTAAGTACTCTTGATCGAACGTCCAGAACCAGGTAAAAATTAATTGAAAATACGGAATTATATTTGCTCTACCATCCGTCAAGGTGATTGTTTGTAAAACACGGCATGTGTTTACTAGCAGCATTTCAATGATGAAAAAGGCAACGTCGTTGAAGAAACCATATCGACATTTTCGGCAAGCAGATTAAAACGAACCATAAAGTTATGTGGAAAGAAGATATTACAGTGATTTGGAAAACAGCTACAATACATTTGCTTTAAACAATATACATAAATGGAAACATTTAGTAATTACAGATTCAATGTCCCAAACCAGAAGATGCTCTATTGTGGTATTTGAGTTCCTTATTCTTTTTCAGACTGCAAATAAGAAGTTTCAATTAAATGATAAAAAGCAGATCGGAACGGAACAGTATGCACACTTGACAATTCACTTTCACTTGCACTTCCTTTAAGTGCTCGAGTTGAAATTTCCGAACTATTATAACTATCATATCAACGTGCAGATTTTCCTCCGACGTCACAATCAGTTATTTCTCTCCAATGAGTCAGTATGATGTTCTCTAAGGTCGCCGTGTTATTTTTGCACTATAATGCCATGTACTATGCATGCAAACAACTCATTCTGCACTACTCCAACTACTTGTTCACAGTGTTATGTCTATACGTTCACTGTACCTTTCCGGACACCTGTTCCGGACTTACTGGAATCCTGTTCAACTTTGCAGCAGCGAAGGTTTACCCTTATATGGAGTTAGCTGAAACACGTAGTTTTTCAAACGAATGGCTTTGACAGGAGTTGGTACAGGTACAACGCTCTATTTAATCACGTATCAAGGCAGTTTTAGTCGTTCCAGTGGGAATACCTGATAAACTGATGCTCCTGTAAACAGTTTTTAAACTTCCAGATTGAGTTTCATTGTCCTGTTGGATGAGCAGCCATACAGACTTTCTGGTGGCACGGGAAAATGTTGCAACCAGTTACATAAAGGAGTTTTGTGTGGGAACATGTACGCGTTGTAAAAAAAACGTATTGTCTGACTCTTGCAACTTTTTTACAACAATGTCCGACTGATGGGTAATTTTACATTCATAAATATTTAAAAAAATATTCCAATATACTGAGCTATATCTCGCGCAAGAACCATGTATCGATGTGTTTTAGGAAAATAGTTACCAACTGAGAAATTGCGGGTTGTGTAACTTTTGGTACACCTGGTAGAGATATCATTTTGTTTATACAAGTTGCTTTTAAAGTAATAGTTAATTGTTTTTGCAATGTAGATATTTGTCCAGAAGTTGATCAAATATGATAGGGTTTCTTATAGGTAAATCACAACATATATGTGTAATATTCTTTTAAATAAAATATTATATATATTTTGTCAGCTCTGAAACCTGTAGAACGAGCGTTTGTCCACTAAAACATTCAGTTATATCAGTGTCGAGTATACGATCTACGACTTCTGAAACGTTATGAATTAATACAGTACTAATTTTGCAGTTTGATTAGTGTTCCTCTCTAAACTGCCTTCTTAATAATGATAATTTAATTTTAAGAAATCTTATCTGCTACGTGGTAGATGGTAGAAACGTATTGCCCCAAATTTTATTATTTTAATGGGTGAATTGAATTGAGAATGTCTAATTTTCTGTTTATATCCGTTTCAAGGAAACAGTTTCGTATGTTTTAATAGACAGGTGTTTCGGTACGTGGAGCAAACGTTTATTACTAACAAAATATAACAGTAAAAAAATTATTTGAAGTTAGAATTACTTCTGTGTTTATGAACTCAGGTATATTCGACATTATTGTAATAAGGTGAGTAGCTTCCTAATTTAGATTTGTATGTAAATGCATATATATCTCAGAAATGTGTTCCTTATCTCGTAGATAATACTTTCCTTAATAATTAAGTTGAAATTTAGCAAATAACAAATAACAACTTTAAAATTGAGTAAAATAAGAACTCTTTCTAGGCTATCCGCAGCTAGAACTAGCGGAAGACTGTATAATATACAGTATTATAAAAAAGAAGGCTGAGATAAAAGGGAACTTGAGGAAGACTTCTACTTTATTACTTAATTTTCTCATTTAATCAATTTCCATGGTCATTGTGAGCCTTCCTTCACAATCAAACTTTTATACAAGCTTTCTAAGTATTAGGAAGTGGGCTAACAACATAATATGCGATACATGTCACAACACTACTAAATTATAAAAGACGCTTGCTGCACACTGATTGTTACTGTGCTAGTCTGGATGCTAATATGCTGAAATTTGTTTTAAGTGTGTTGTTGGGATGGTATGTTGTATTTTTATATTGACAGAAAGTAAAGAATATTGAAAGGGTGTATGAGTGAGTGTTCAGTAATTTATGATATTGTTAGTGCAATAGATAATATTAGTATTTTGGATAAAGCAGTTTCTGATACCTGAAAGTACTGAACATAAATTTTAAATACTTACTAAAATAATAACTGTTACTAATAGAAAATTGTGACAAAAATGTATTGCATGTGTAATTATTCAGCGCATGGTTACTATAAGATGCTAATATGATGTAAAGTACTTGGTATGACAGATTATGTTGCAATAGCAAATGTACCGATTTCATAAAAAGAAAATACATCAAACTTTGTAAATTTTGAACACTAAAAATTATAGAACACATAGTTGACATTAAATATGAGTATTGATGAGTGCAAACGAAACTTGCAATTCAGTAAAGACTAAAACATTAAATATTTATATTAATAAACAATGAAAGGTCCTCTTTCGTTTTTACGTATGTAAAGTAGTTTCCACGTTTAAAGGTTAAGCCACCTTCCCCGTCGGAAGCAAAAATAAGCAGATATTTAACCTTCTCCTGTATTTGCGCATGACTAGTTAAATTTATCATCGTTATTTATGGATGCTAGTAAAAATTATTTAATGTTTAAACCTACGTTAATATGATTTTACAAATGTTACGTAAGCATTGCTAATTTCCTTTTCATTATTTTGGAAAGAAGGAAGACTTGAAATCCTTTGCACACTTAGTTGCTTACATAATACATCAATGACTTCGAGAAAGTGCAGATTAAAACTTATTTGAGACATTCACTTCGCTGGTTTGCCGATTAACACTAAGGACAGTTTGTGTTCATCTGTTACATTTGAACTACATAGCAATGTAATTCTCTGTTTACCTTTAGTTGTGGACCTTAGTCTTATTATCTAGTTTAGATGCTAAATTGGCAGTATTTGCTGGATTAGTACCATCTATTTTGGATTATAAATTTGGAGCTGTAACAGATTTTTCTTCTGCAATAAATTTGACACAAATGAGTATATACTTAGCACTGACCTCGACATCTGCGGATCGAAGATATCCTGTTACAGTAAACTAACGAACTTCACGATGTTCCTCCTATCGCATCGAAAAACACCCACTGTTAGCTGTAACATATGAATCACCTCTTAATATTTTATTAAAACATAGTCTCTGCTTGTAGAACAGGTCCTTCTATCGCAACACTAAGTTAGAGCACTTTGTTGCTGAAGCCACAAATCAGTGCATCGTTCACCCCTTGATTTTCTGCCTTGTGAGTTAGGGTTCTGTCTCCCAGACTGTTTTGTTACCATTTGGGGGCAAACGTTTCCATTTTTCCTTTATTTTTGCAGTCCCCAAGAATATTTAACTTTCCACCCCGTACTACATTTAAATGGTTTTAGGGTCACACCATTGATCAGCCTAAAAATCGCATTTAGTGTATTTTGAATAGTGAGGATCAATTTTCTTTTTAATGGTATTTTACTTGCCGCTATATAAATGTATCACAAATACTAACAGACTGAACAAATACAAAATCGGATGATATATGTCACAGTATGAAGTTCGAACACCCTTTCATCTGTATTATCAATACAGTTATTCCCACAATATTACCAATAGTCTTGCAACAAATGTTGTCTTTATTCAAATTACTGCGTTGTTGGCTTTTAACATTTCACCAGAAATAGAATTAAGTTTGTGAATACTGCCCTGTGAAACTCTACTTATTTTAATCTATTACAAAACAGTAGAACAACGCCGCAGGGACTTATAATCGTACGCAATATTTCGTATAAGATTTATTTTGAAATTGGTAAAGCTTTATTTTCTTTTCGGAATTAGTTCCGCAGAAGCCAGAGTTCCGGATAAGCTAGATTTTGTCTGCTAGATGTATTAAAAAACTAAAGAACTATAGGAAATTTACAAGTCAACCGTGTAAATACTACCAGAAATGTTAACACTGCAATCTAAATTTTTATTTTAGGTCCAAAATCTGGTTCGGAAGAGAGTGATCCCTCAAGTAAGTAACAAATAACGTAGATAGAAATATATATTAAATATTTAACATGTTTTAATTATTTCTATTGATTTTGAAGACTGTCAGCTTAATATATACAACAATGTATTCTAAAAGCACTTTAAGATCTCTAGATTCTACTACAATTTTCATAGTACCACTCACTGTTCATCTGAGTGTCATTAAAATTACCAACCATTCATTTTCCTCATCTTAACAATCTCCAATATTTTTTCATCTATGTTTTTCTCTTTTCCGTTCCTTCTTATCATGATTCTTTTCATAGCCTCCCATCCCCATGATAGTTCACGCTCAGAGGTTGATTTTGTTAGATTAATCTTCATCAACATTTAGTTGATTCTACATTTCGTATTCGAATAGTATACGTTGTATGTAATCCATAATTCCTTTGTTTTCATTGCATCGAAGGTCACTCACAAAATTCGTTTCATAGCGATTGTCCCTTTTTGCACTGCCACTGTTTATCACTGGGTTATATTTACTCATAACGTTGTCCTGATACATAAGCGCTATCCGTATATAGTTTGTACTATTAATCTTCAAGCGATATACATATCGAATGCATTTGATTATCGTTAGGGAAGCCACATCCCTTGACAGAGCCACAGCTTGCCTTTTTGCAAGAGGAAGCAAACTCCAATTAGTCGTCCTTGAAACTTCGGCTAAGTTTCAAGGATAGTTCTGTAATCAACGTGTCCTTAACAATTTAGTTTTTCTAAAGCTGTGAATTTCTATTTATGCTGTTTGTCAACTTCAACTAACGTTGCGGGCTACAGTAGCTCAGTTGGTAGAGCGCTCACCTCTGGTGCTAGGAGTCGTCGGATCTATCTCTGCTCACACCATGTGGGCTTTGTGATGGACAAACACCGTGTGCGTGGGTTTTCTCGGGGTGCTCCCGTTTCCTCCCAAATTTTTCATTCCACCACTTCATCCCATCATCATCCCTACGACCTGAGCCATAGTTGCCTAAAGGCCTTAACAAAAATTTAAGTTCAACTGACGTTGCACTTTGAAAGTCTTACTTCAAAATTCTTTCAAATTAAGTTATGGTTGTATCAACAAGAATTATTTTAGAAAATTATACGTTACTTCCTTCTCTAGTAATACTCGAAGCCTTATTCCAATATTTAAGGTATCTGTTAGAAGTTTCTTTTGTTATATAGGCGAAATATACGGATTTATCATTTTACCAAATTGCATGATTTTAGGATATGTATACATACGAATTCACCCATTCGATTTTTTCGTTCTGCTGTCTTGTTCTATTCCGGTTTTATTCTTGTTTCTTTCCCATATCAGTTTATCTTTGCAGCAATTTATTTAATTACTTACACACATATTTACCCTCTTTACTACTATTCTACTCACCTGTCTTGTGTCTGCCATTTTCTGCAACATTTCTTTTTTAATCCATTCTTGATTTTTCTCTCTCTCCATATTATTAATTGACCTATCTCTACTATCTATATCTCTCTGCTCAGCTCTCTCTTCTTTTTAATAAAAAGTGATTTCCTCAAACTAATCTAGCATTTACATTCAATTTTGATTTTCAAAGTTTCTATCACTAACGTCTCATTTCATGAATTGATTTTACGTATATTCATCTGCATTCGGTCTGCTCTGTGAGGGTGCAATTGTAAGGAAATTGAATACATAATCTAGAAAAGAATTCATTATGCATTATAAAAAGGCAAAAATCTCCCATACAAATAATCCATAATTTATCAATTTTCACTCTCTGGATTTCTTCTTAGTGATTTCTGAAAATATTCTTTTGATGACTTTCTTATTGCTTGAATTTTCAGTAACATATAAATAATTTCACTACTTCATATTACTATTTTAGTAAATATTACGTCATCTTCAATTCGAAAAGTACGTTACAAACGCAAAGGGTTATTACTAACTTTAATCAATTGTACACGCTAATTATAAATTTCAATAAACTTTGGAAAGAACCAATATGTTCATTTTATTGTGTATACAGTCTGTTTGCTCACTGCTTGAACACGAGGGCTCTACTTATTTCTTTGACATGTAGCCTCTTAACATGTAAGGTAACGGAACGTTTTGCATTTGCAGCTATCTAAGACATAAATGTAGCATGTATTTGTGCTAAACTCAGAGCTTTTATTCGAGTCTTCAATTGTTTGATATACATTTATCTTCCACTTTTAACGGTTGTGTTTACATGCTTAGCATTTTCAGTACTTGCGGAATAATTTGATACTAGTTACTTGGAAGGAAAAACGACTATTCTCATCTCATTATAATATATCATAATATTTATCTGAAAACTTATTTACTTTAATAAATAGATAGAAAGCAATTACAAACGATCAAAATCGAGAAAAAAGAAATATGATATTTTTAAATTTCTGTTTGTAAGCTGTGATTCACAATGATATCTATAAATTGCCAAGGCATTCGTTTTGCACAGTATGTTTTTGTTTAAAGGTTGACCCTAAAAATATACACTACGCAACTGATAAAATTCAAACCAAGTCGTAAAATTTGTTTAATCAGTCTACTACTAAACACAATATTAGATAAACCTTATTCATAATTATGGTTCTATTAATTTCATTTAAAACATTACGCATACTAAATGTTTATCATTACTGAATATGTCAAGTGTGCTGAAACCTAAAACAACGGAAGTAACATTATTTTCTTTTCACTTGTAAAGGTAAAATATAAACTCTATTTCAAAGGTGATTAATATGCATAGCTGATTATTCAACAGGTTAATATAATTTATTAGGAAGATTAAACGTTGTAAAGTCACAATTCATATTATTTTGATCGATCTGAAGTAGAATGTTTCAAATGTAATTAAAACATCCTATTTTAATGTCAATATTGCAAATACTAAAATAAATATTTAGGGGCAAAGTCAATTTGTTTATGCTATCAATTTCAGAAAAATGCCGAGTGTCTTTATACTATACAAGATTATTGTTAGATTTTTAATATTTAATAATTAATTATTTACCATAATGAAAATTTCTCCAAGAAAGAAGCTAGACAAAATTATATTGTTTGCTTACACTATTTACTTTAAGAATAGAAAAATCTGTGAATATATTTCTAAATAAAGAATTACGTATCTAAGGGGGTATAGTACCAAATGTTGCATATGCTGAAGATTTATTCACCTGGAAATTGATGCAAACAAATACGGCATTGCAATGACTTAGGTGAGTAACGTCCTAAACGAGCTGGTGAGATTTTAAGGTTGGTACCTACAGTTTTTGATAAAGTGGGCTCTGATCTATTGCGTTCAATGGACCCCGGCGGAATTTGAACCCGTGACCACGCACGCAAAGGCCTTAGGTGTCACGCCATCCTTCAAACAATAACGTTTCCAATTCATTAAGAGATGCAGCAGAAAAATAACGGGAACTGGTTCAATTTTCAAATTAGTCAGGGTTATTTGTAATGAATGTATGTAAGGAGCATGTTTTTGTTTCAATGTTCCAAAACCATAATGTGCATTTGCAGCTAATATAATCAGAATCTTAACATTTGAGAGAGGTGTCTGCTAGAACAAATGATTTTGGTATCAATTGGCGATGGTCGCTCTTTACAAGCGATTGCGCTTCGGAAACAATGTATTTTTTTTTCCTCTATGCTGTCACTACGCTATTCACGGTAGCTCTCCACATTCCTCATATTCTTACGGATTTTGAGGATCGCAATAACTAATAATGTACCAAAAATTTTAGCCAATCTAGAAGTGTCTAAAATCTGGGACTACTGAAAACTAACGTACGTGACGTCTTGCGGTACTGGTATATGATAATATTTAAATATAACTTGTGCTATAGAGAGAATATATAATAAGGATGCAATTGAAATTTCTCGATATCAAGATCTACTAAATTAGCTACTGTTGACGATGGTGCTCAAAGTATTTTCTTTAGACTTTTACAAGTATTTTGTTTCTTCTTTTATAAATAGTCAACAGTTTATGGAATTATTCAAATCTGGTCAATGTTGAATAATCTTTTTCAGTGTCTCTGGCGGCTGCAATGAAGGCATCAAAAAGTATTCAAGAAGGTAAGGAACATAACCTACGAGTTATATTCCAAATTTAAATGTCGAGTTACTTCCGAAAAGGGAATATAGAGATATATACCTACATTGCACCTCGACATTGCATTACTTGAATTCATAAATATATTCTAGCATGGAAACAGGGTACTGTCTATCTTCAAAGAACAGAGTTTAAGGTATTTATTCACTGCATAATTTTCGTAGAAATCATTTTTCCATTAATATTCTTTCCCATTTCCTATCAGAACTTTTACTTACAATCTTTTGAAAATCGACGACGATGTCAGTGTATGACGAAAGGAACGACAACAATATACCTTTTGGACCGACTGAACTCCTTAACGTACGAAAGTGAACAGAATAGTACGAACAAGTGGTATTTGATGGATTGCAAACGTTTGTGGCCAATTTTCCAATGCTTGAGAAACGATATCTACCTTTTAGATAGAGTTCAAAATTGGTAAATACATCTCACACAACATATGACACACATTACACATAACAAATGACAAAATATATCCGAAAGCATCAATCTCTCTATTTAGAAGGCTTTCCGCAGCCTGTGGATGGATGACGACAAAGTCTCACTACACAGGGCGGCAAAGTAAAATCGGTAAATAATTTTCTGA
>JAGDQP010013048.1:0-36935 GCA_022664845.1 Lepisma saccharinum | reverse complement strand
ATACAGCAGTTTTTTTTATATTTGAGTCTCATGCACAAGTGACATGCATGATGTATATTTTGGAGTATATAAAGGCATAATATCATGCACGGTATTATTTTCACATCCATGATTGTTTCTATCTTAGGAGATAGAAACAACCTATTTTGTGGGATGCTAATATTTTGAGGTTGACTCCTTGCAGAGGTGCTAACATAAATGATTCTTAGACTTTTGTTATATGTTTTGTATATTGCAACTGTTTGTTGGCGCTCGCAGTGTGGTTTCCTTAGAAACATTCTAAAATTGGGATTTTGATGGAGTCAGAAATATTTTTTGGTGTTAACAGAAATCTTTCTTTTACAGAGTCCTGAATCAATGTTCTACAGGTTGTTTAATACGAAGCAAATATCGCGTAGTGTATTTTTCAGCTAGAACACCTAACAATTGTGAAGAATAAAATAATAAACATTTGGAACCAAGAAGAATTTTCTACGACGAGTTGTTTAGATATAGGCGATTAACTGAAATAGTCTTGTGTGTGCACTCTAGTTTGAGCTCCTACCCGCTTCCAACGTAAAGATAAAACTTTTACAGGTGGCAACATATATTTTCCTAGCCACTATAATCACATAGAGAAGAATTAAAAGAAAAACCGAAGTACTCATATTTTGAATATTACAACCCCTTTGAAGCTTGATTCTAAGCTTTTACTTTGAGGTAATGTCATCGTCATTGGTATTGCCTATGTAGACGTAAACATGTTAAATACCAGTTTAAAGTTTTATTACTCCAAAATCCAATATAATGTATATTTGTGTCTTGAGAGCATTACATGATATTTATATTACGCGATATTATTACAATGATATTACGCTATATTTATATGTTGTGAAGTATAACTAAATAAGTTTTTAAAATATAGACAATGACATTTAGACATATAGAAAATCATAGACAATAACATTTGTGATATGGACAATAAATTGACTATATAGATTTGTGAGCATATAGCTTTACAAAGTACATAATATTCATTAATAAATATTAACGCACAATATTTAAATGTACAGAATAGACAACAAGTTTTAACATAGACAATGCATTTGTAATATAGACAATGCGAGTTGAACTGCTGTGGAAATTTATGATAAGAATTCTTCTACATCATAATATACCTTATCCCTTAACTGTTTCTTGAATATATTTATGTTTTCTTCACTTCTTATACGTGTTGGCAGCTGGTTGTATATTTTGACAGCCATATGATTAGGCCCTTCTTGAGCGAGAGTTAACCTGGTAAAATATTATATTTTTTTCATATTTTTTGGTACCATATTTATGTTTTCTTGTAAGTGTATCGTTGTTTATTTTTTATTATAAAACTATTTCGTAAAGATATAAAAAAGAAAGAGTCCGTATTCTATATTGTTTAAAGAGTTATTTGCAAGAAGTTCTTCTGCTACCTCCGGCGATGACACTATAATGTGACTTGCCACTTAAGCTAACTACTAATTTTCTGTTATAGGTCCCAACCATAATGATACGATTCAAATAACATGCAACTTACAAAATTTGAATTAAGTCCAATACAGGATTATTGAACATGCTTGCTATGCTGGTTGCACATTCCCTTCTCAAGGGTAGGCTTCCGCACCATTGCACAAAAACTCCAATAACAAATCACGCACACATTGCTCATTTTTATTTTATAGCTACTTTATTTAATTTAATAAGTTCATAGTAATACATTTTTCTTTAAATTCAATATACACCTTCCAAGTGTACTATTTTAGTGTATATGTTTACAATTTCAAGCTAAATTATTTACGCAGATGTATAAATCTTCGAATACCATGATTCGTCAGTATTTCTGATGCACTAGATAATTTTAATTGCAGATTTATTTTGAAATAAATAAAATATTTGAACTATGTTTTTACGAATATGTCCTTTCTATTGCTGTAAATTACCTAACATTGTTACTAAATTATGAATGTAAATCGTTAGATATTAAAGGTATGGTATTTTTCACTTGTAGTTAAGATGCCTTATGTACTTTTATTAAATTCTACCATAACATGCAAACTACTTCACACTTCTATGGGCTTTACAGAGGATATATTTACCAAATACGGTCATTTACCTTACAGTAGCAGCAGATATGCCCCTTACCGAAGCTCCGACACAACGTAAGTACAACTGATAAAAGAAAGCTATATCAAGTTGGAATATAAGAATGGCAATCGTGTAGTTAACTCAAACATAATATTGTCGATATTTTAAGGCAAAATCCGACAGTTAACACAATTAAATAGTATGAATAGAAAGTGGAATAATTTCTTACGTCTCACGTAAACCTATGTTACAAAATTAAGTAAAGACCGCGATCTATTCAATTCTTTGCTGTTAAAGCTCTTGTGTTCAAATTATTGCGTAACGTAATTTTAAACTGTACTGTATATGTACCACAAACATTTGTAAAATATTTGTTGAAACAGACCAATTTACAGGAAACTATAAACTATTAGTTGATTCTTAATTTTACTCAAAACTAAGTGATAATCGGTATGGGGTAAAACACTTACTTTGTCAAATAATTTTCATCAATCGATTCACTTCAGTGTTTATTATTTTCTGTCGGTCATCACTCGATTTCGGTTACTTGGTTAAACTTTCTAACATGTTTCTAAAGCGTATAATATAATAAGGGAAGTTATTTTATCTCCAAAATATTAGAAATGATTTTACGTTAACAAACCTCTGTAGATATATGTTACATTGCTGGAAATAATAAATGGTTTAGATTTATTGGCATATAGAGTGTCTAAAGGCTTATATAACAGTGAAAGTATATAACAATAACTTGCTAAGTGTTTCTATAATTTTATTTCTTTGATCATGCAGATAATCATTGTAAAGATACTTAGATCCATTTACATATATTGAAGGGGCAAGCTAATAAAACTAACAGGCGAGTGTAATTTTAATTTTGATAAATAATATATTTTAGTGATTTGCTACTTTCTTAAAAGAAAAACGAACTACATTCTTCAATGTATTGCGTGAGAAACGATACATTTGAAGAGTGCAGGGAAAGAAGGGTTGTGTCTTTCAAAGATAATTTATGTAAAGAGTGTGTTAAGGTCCAACTCTATATTATACTCCCGTGTATTTAATATTCTTAAAACCGCTATTACTTGAAGATTATTTGCGCTTTTGGACTGAAATTTTCTGAGTGGTTAGCTGTTATTATGTAGTACTTGTTATAAGTGTAAACTTATACTTATTAAAAAGAAACATCCCCCTTCTTTCTCTGTACCAGCAGCGGCCCGTAACTTTATGAAGTGGTAGTGCCAAAAAGTTCAGCACCAAAATACTCGAGTATAAAACGGTCATATATAAACGGCATTATAAACGAAACTAATTCCTGTAAAACCCAACCAAGTTAGTTAGTAATGCATACAAAGCATTTATTGTGTCAATTTGAATAGGCCTATAAGATTTCGATTGTGTATCTTTGCTACCATATAATATAAAATTTAAACCCTAGGATAACTCCTATGCTCCATTTTTTATTCAAGTTCTAGGATCATTGTAAGAGGTTTGCCACCATAATGTTTACTTTGTCAGTGACATTATGCAGAGTGTCGTCAGTTGCTTGGTTGAGTTCTTGTGGAGTTTCTGTTACCCACAACAAGACTAGTGGGTTTCTGTTACCCACAACAGTTTTTTTTCGATGATGACTTATCTACTTAGTCTCTTCCTTAACTAGCTTGCCTCAGTATCAGCGGATGTAAGATTTCTGTTACTAGCTGGACTTGAATCCGTATTTTCTAGTGGCGTCCTCCTGAAGATACTGAGCTCAATATATATCCACAATATAGAAGGTTGCTTTAATAAGCTATTTGTCACTGCCAATCATCACTGCCCTTAACGAATATTTTTTCTGTTCTAAAAAGGCTGAAAACTCATTTCGGACATGCATTTCCGATGATCGATTCGCTTTCTTGATGATTTGGCTGTGGAGTGGAAAGAGATTATGAACTTCTGTTGACGATATTGTTAATGATTGCTAAAGTTAAACCAAAACATTACCCTTTGAGACGATAGAGTTTCTCACCTGCTATAAATAACATTTTGAAAACAGTTAACAATTGATATTTCCCTGTTTTTGGCGTTACTTATTTTTGGCTATATCATATTAACAGCAAAGCAATTCGTGGGTTACGTACAGCGATTCAACCAGGATTTTCGGTTTCGGGTGTAAAATCAAAATTTGGAGGATGGAAGTGGAGCTTTGCACAGTTTCTGTCGACTTTTGACCGATTTTGTAACATTAAAGATGCTCTAGAGGATATGGGGGATAACATACCTACAGTGGGGACGGGCAGAATCACTGATTACGTATATGCAGAGTATGAAGTAAAAACTACGTTTGGAAATAGATGGGATGCGCCAAGTAATTCTTTCCTAAATGATTATCTCCCTTCCCAAGCAAAATTTGAAGGACGCAACTAGTTAGAAATGCTACAGTTGATCTACAATGTCAACTAGTTATTTAGTGTTCAATAGATAGCAGCGAAGGCATTTGACCTTTCCGAGGCGAAATAAGTTTAAAGTTATTGTTATTTTTGAAGAATTTTACATTGTTTTCATACCGTTTTATTTTTTACAACTATTTTCTGTATAGATTGTTTTGAAAGTATATTAAATGCTCAAAAAGTAGTAAAGTAAACTATTTCATATATGAATATTGAACGTCGCACCGAATACATAAATGACCAATCCCGAATGGCAAATCTCATACAATACATAGGTAGTTGGGATAAAAAAGTTGCGTTCCCGCCAACACATTCTATTTGTTTATGTTAAGGGTTAATTTATGTTAAAACATTACATTTGGGAAATAAGATAGCAGTAAACATATACATACTATTAGTTAATATTATTTACGTTTGATACAAAATGTTTCTGTCTCTCATTACTCAAGAACTTTCTCTAGCAAATAATCCCTCCCTCGACATGAGCCAGCCTTCAACCTGGCACAAAATTGCAGTATCTTTGAAGAGTTCTTCCCAGTCATGCGCATGCGCAGAAACCATCTTCTAGACATTTGGGAGTGTCAGATTCCAGCTGGCTCCAGCATGATTCGGAGAGCGTGTCATCGCGTGTAACATCACGAATCATCGCGTGTAACGTCACATATAACATTGTAACAGGTTACTAATATAGCGAAGAACTGTACTTGTATACGATATGAGATAATAAAATATACAAACTTTTCTCCTTTATTCATTGGTAGTTCTATGGAACACTGGCTCACTGGCCACGGCTGCTCTGTATTCTTCAATTTGATAACAGTACGAAAACATCATTTCCATATCATCTGCGTATCTTTAATGCCGTATGTCCAAGCCATCTGTACATATAAAATATTGTCATTAATAATATAATAACAGTTACTAAAATATTCTTCGGAATCAAAAGATTTGAACAAGTGACAAAACCATAACAACATTTATAATTGAACCATATATTTCGATATTACCTGGCTTCATAATAAACGGTAGTTATAATGCCAGTGTGTGCATATACTGGCATGGATTAAAGTGCATAAGGAAAATAGACAACATATGCATGAAATGTACATTTCGACAGTAGGATAACTGTCAAAAATATCCCTAAGCTTAAACTTATTTCACCTCGAAAGGGTCAAATATATTCGCTACTCTCTATTGGACACTAAACATATAACTGGTTAAGGTCAAGTAATACAGATTTAAATAAAATTTTCAGCAGCTCAAACCCACAAGACTAAACTCAATAAAACTACTTTCTTGATGAAAACCTAAACGCGTTCAAATAAGTAATGAGATAAATATATTTTAACAATTAACCAGCTTTGCAAAATACTGGTTAATTAGGATGATTAGGATTCAGTTCCAGGTATCTGGAACTTGCTCCTAGCCTGGTTGAAATTGTAGACTACATTTACGCCTTAGACGTAAATGTACTGTCGAATTTGGTCCTCTACTTTTTCGGAACAAACATAACACAGATTTTTGGTGGACAATAGTACATTTTCGAGAGAGAGAGAGAGAGAGAGAGAGAAAGAGACTCCATAAATGTAGGTACTGAGCTTTATAAAATTCCTCTATACAAAGATATAAGTTGTTAAATCAGATTAAGATTTTTTTAGAAATATTATTCATGCTTTTTGTTTTAATTTCAGCTCCAACTACAACAAAGAGCAAATACATTGGTAGTAAGTAAGAATTTATATCATTTTGCAAAGAATATAGAGGTTAAGCAGAACCTGAAGTAGAAAGAGAAATCATACAATTTATCAGAAATAATCACTATAGAACACTAGAAATTTTAATATTTAAAATAATTACTGGGTACAATAGGGTTTGTTAATAAAGTATTACACCAATTCCTGTGTAATTCAAATTGGTTGCGAAAAGCTAAAAGTTCCTTTTTTATATACTTGAGTTAATAAATTAATATCCTGTTTCGGTATTCATTTACAAAACGCACGCTAAAATAGTTATTTATTTTAACCTTCCGCAACAGAAGCTTTCTTGATTGATATCAACGCTCTGTCTTTTCTTCCGCCTCTCGCTGAATAACTTTCAACTTACCAATAACTATGGTTATGTAGCTATCTGAGGTAAAGTTTGAAATGTTCTCCAAGACGAAGTTAAAGCTGTATAGATCATATGTCCGTCCTTCTGCCCATTCATAAATTTCAATTCAAGAATTGCTTTCCGTGCTAAGGTGATTTGTGTGACTTACGAAAGGTCTCCATGGATCTGTTTTAACGACACATTAATCCAAATCAAACGCCCATCGCTGAAATCTTACGGTAGTCCATGTGACCAAATATTCGACTGGTCTACGCTTGTGATTACTGCTCCAGTGAACAAATTAGTAAACATATGTTAGATAAGTGTAAACGGGCGGAGTAGGATTTTGGATTCACGTATTGAATTGAAGAGGAACTAGGATGCGGCGTGATTTTCTGAGGTCTGAAATCTGATAACATTTCCTACTGCGGTGAACAATCAGAATCTATCATTTCCTCTATTTGTAGGAAATTGATTTAAAGTGATATTATTGCATATTATCACCATCTAAGGAACTGCAAAACTTCTACACATTTTGACCCAGCAAAAAAGATGCCAAAAGTCTAAATAAAAAAATATCTGTTTTGACGCGTCACACTTTAGCAGTGGATTAACCCTTACAAATGGTACTGTCAGTGCGTGAATCGGTACTTACGTAATCGGGGAAACATGTACAGGTACAGACAGTTAGTGTGGATGAGCAGAGAGGGACAGCGAAATTGAAACCTAAAAGGAGCACATTAATCACTAATTGCTTTTAGTTTGATATATTTCACAATATAGTTCGATCGTTAAATTCCACATCAGTTGAATCCAACCAACGGGATAGACGCGTCGCGACGTATGTGCTCTTTCTTTCCTCATGCAAAACCGATCGGTTCTTGTCACGCATTGTAAAAGGTGATGAGAACTGAGTGAGTTTTGTACCAGTATTTGAGGCAATAACGGACTTGTGTAACGTTTCTGAACCTCATCTATCGATAACAAACAAAACATTATCTCAAGAAAGTGATGATAAGTATGTGATAAATGTAACTCTTGTGCAAGGTACACAAGTCATGAACGGGGCATAGAGGATGTGGACGTGACGCTCTACACAATCTCGACCAAGAGAGCGAAGTGAGATCAGCAGGTACTCAATTTGTAAGGAGAGTGCATGGGAGGACTGAACAAACATCGCTAGCGTCCTGATCGGTATTTGAACCCGGGCCGCACGATTCGTAGTCAGACGTCCTTCCGCCTGATCCAAGGCGATTCCAGTTACGTGGTGATGGCATGTCATAGGCATAATTCATTAGGAGATCTTGGAAACCAAGCCAATCATTGACGCAATGTTCTACTGCAAATAGTTGGAGATACAGCGAGGAGCATTGGTATCAAAGCAGCCAGACTCGTCAAACACCATGGAGTCAAAATCCACCATGATAACGCCCAACCATAGGCTGTTGTCATCACCCGTCAATACGATGGATCTTGTTTGGTGGGATTTGCGGAACCCGCCCTTTTACTTGACTTTAACGCTACTGATTACCAGCTTTTTCCGAGCTTTCTGCTACTCCTTCGCTCGGAAGAGATTACGATGTGCAGGATGGGAAATCTGCCCTACAACAGTCCTTCAAATCCAAAGCATGTCTTTCATCGGCGAGGGATTTATTTCCTACCATAAAGATGGACACAGGGCATGATCCCATTTGGAAATTGCCTTGAAAAAGTACCGAGTTTATTTTTACATCAATTTTCTCTCAAAATTACGATCCGTGGTGTTACCAGTCATTATGGTTTGGCCCCCGTATATAAACAAGTACAAAAAGCCTGGTGTAGAGTGTTTTTATTTTGAATGTATTGTGATCTTTCATAGATTTGGATATTCCCTTTGTGTGAATACCTAGGAGCTTATCAAGGATAGGTTTGATACCTTGAATAATCTAAGGAAAGTCTAAGAATTCGGTGGGAATTTGGTGATATTTGAATCAGTGCTTTGCACTTACTTTCTAAATTAACGATAAACGATAAATGCGATAACAATGAACAAAATTAACGATAACGATTAACGATAAATGCGTGTATTATAAAGTTACTTTTATTATTTATATAAATGTGATGAATATTTGCCTAACGTTGATTCGAATCAAATACGATATTTTATGATTCATACATATCACATTAAAACACCTTTCTTATATATAATATATTGGTAATGTATTTACTAAACTTTATAGTTATTAGGAAGCTTTGATGTTTCTGAATTAAACATCAGCAAGGATTTTAAATCAGCAAAGAATATTTTAGTTTAATATTTGTATGGAGACAATACTTAATAATTAAAAAAAAACATTAAAACTGTAATTATGAGATTTTGATAACTAATGATTAACCCTATAATGCAGATGGCACACCGGAGTCCCATTTCATTTATTTTCTAAAACTATGTTTATTATTAGTCAAATCGATCGGAATAGATATTGTTACCAACCGTACTACACAAAAATATTTGATATCATTTTGCTTAACTAGGTATTCATAGAAATAGATTAACTTAAATTGTATTTTATAAGATACATTCAAAACACGAAAAATGCTTAAAAATAGTATTCTTAATTTTTTTTCCCACCGAAAGTGTACTGATTATTTATATGAAACTGTATACTATTTTAATATATTATAAGTTTATTAAATAGCTATCGTAGAGACTACAATACATTTCATGGAACACATATGTCCAAATCTGAATAAAGGGTAACAAATCGCCTCAGTTATGCGAAGCAAGAATGTAAGAATTTTTATCATTGTTTGATTGTTGACACAATAATTATCCATAATTATTTTATTGAAACGATAAAAGCTTTCCGCATTTTTTAAAATATTTTCCGCACATTTTATTGTTTCAGCGTTTTTTATGAATTTCATTGAATGTAATTTGTAACTAAAAGTTTTTGTTCCTGGCTAAATTGAAAACACACTGAAGTGCAATGGGAGAAAATACACTTCGTAACTTTGCTAAGGAACTTCTTGAGAGTGGCGTGCTCCCCGCTTAAGAGAAAAAATATGTCGATCCCAAAACGTTTGTTCCCGACAATTTGAACGTGTGGGAACAGAAAATAGGGTATTGTTGTTTGCTGATCATAGCGACTATGAAGTTGCATTAGATGAAGAAAATTTGTTATTTCTTGAAAAGGACGTGGACTCAATAGAACTTGAAAGTGAATCTAACGCCTTGGTTATAATTGCTGATCCCAGTGTTACTGAAAGTGAACAAGAAATTACCGCAGAACAACTAAATGTGAAAAGTCCAGTAGATGTAAAGTGTAGGGGAAAATGTCATGTACTATGGATATTACTACTATTACTGTGGAGTGGTTAAAGTAAATATTCCAAATTTGGATGGAAGTGCGACCCCTTTACGTATGCACAGCAAAAGGGGTATGTGTTTTCGACATCTCCAGATGAATTGAGTGCCTATGTTGGTATCATGTTTCTAATGGGATTCCACACAGTGCCGACTGCACGTGATTTTTGGCCTACTGGTAAGGATTTGGGAGTCTCGTATATTGATAATATCGTGACACGTGAACGTTTCAAGACAATTAGAAGTTATATTCACTTTACTGGCAACGAGTGCGAACTTCCGAGAAGTGATCCCAACCATGACGCAGCTAGTAAAATAAGACCTTTGGTAACATATTTTAATGAGGAATTCCAGATAGTATCTGAACCAGAACACCAGTCCGTTGATGAAGACATCATAAATAACAAGGCCCATAATATTATGAGACAATATGCTAAAAACAAATCTCGTAAGTGGGGTTTCAAATTGTGGGCATATTGCGCTTCAAATCTAAATCAAAATATTTAGATGAATTTGATTTGCACACTGGAAGGAAGAATAGCATTGAGCTTGAACTTGAAGAGTTGATAGTTCTACAGTTAACTGAAAACTTGAAAGGCGCTGGATGTAAATTGTACTTCGATAACTTATTTACAAAAGTTGACTTATTTCGTAAACGGAAGGAACATATAATGCTGGTTTGCGGCACCGTATGACCAATTCGTCGAAATCTGCCTAAATACCTAAAACAAGATAAGAAAGTGAAAAGAGGAGAGATTGGTTGCAGGCAAGCACGTGATATCTATTGTGTGAAATGGATGGAAAATCGGTCAGTTGTACTCTTACTGCCACAAATGATCCTCGAATCGAGACAACAGCTGATCGAAGGCAGAAGAATAGTAGCGAGAAGGTGAACTTGTTTTATCCGGACTGTCATAAGGGACTATAATTCATACATGGGAGGTGTAGATCTGATGGACCAAAAGTGCTGCTGCTATAAAGTAGACCAAACATCAAAATTCAAGTACTATTTGAGGATATTCCATGATATTTTAGACATTGCAGTAAACGATGTTCATGTTGTGTTCCTAAAATTTAATCCTACAAGCAAAATTACTCCTCTTGAATTTCAAAGAGACGTTGCACGTTGCCTCCTTGGAAGCTTTTCCAGCATACTGCATTCACTTCATTCCTATACTTCAAGGAAATGACGAGTACAGAAATTTGTATGTGATAGTCTGCATCATCTGCCACGGCACTCTGAGAAGAGGAAAAGATGCAAATATTGTGCCGAGAGACAAACAGAGAACAAGATCAGTGTTACATGTGCATGGTGAAAAACCAATTTGTGTCTCATGCAAGACAGATTTTTTTTTCTTTGACTACCACAACAAGCGAGAAAGTATATTTTATGGTGTATTAGGACACAAGTGTATTGTACAACCTTGAAAACCTTAGTTCCACAGGCTAATTGTTTCTGAATATTTACATAGTATGTGAACATGTAAAATTAATTTTAAATAAATTTAGTCTGAATATAATACTCTAATTATCTATTTCAAATTAAACCAAATATATTATAATATTGCAAAAATATAATAAAAGGACCCAAATAAGGAATATAACAAAATAACAAGTATCATTTAACAACTTTGTGTCTTAAAAAATATTCCAAACTTCTAATTGGTTCTTGCATAATAGAATTGTTACCTTTAACGCAGATTAGGACATACGTATATGCCCCATAACATATTTCTAAGACAGATAAGAAAAATATTTTTTTCCTATTGTTGTTATTATTTGTCGTTCTAGAAATGTAAATATAAAACAAATCACAGTAAGCTCAAAGGATTACAATTATGCTCTAAATGGTTAATGGTTAATTCTTCATCTATTTCCTAATAAACGTGTTTTATCTTTATTTAATTATAATATTACAGTGTCTCTCTCAGAAGCCTTACAAGCTGCCAAAGGTAAAAACAGACCAGCAGGTAAGGAAAAAACGATAACGTATGGTAAAATGGAAATTTAGTTTATGAGTACAAGAAATATTATGTGAATATATTAATTACAAACATAGAGTTTAGCAGCGATAAATCAAATAATATTAAAACTTAACGCCTTGTTTGATAAATCAAATGTAACATGTACATCAAGCATTATTAGTACGTAAGATTATTTATAAATATGATAAACTTAATAACATTATACAAGATAATTTCGTTAATATATTGTAATGATTGTTTTCTATTAACGATGATGTATGTTAAACTGAAAGGGAGAACTGAAGCTATACAACTTATGATAGGAAGACGATTAAAATTATGGATTGTGACGTATTAATGTTGTATTGTTAACACGTAGATCGTAAGCTCGATTGTACTTTCTTTATCGTGTTCTTATTACTAATCTCAAATATGATGACAAAATTTGCAACTAAATAGTTTTCAATTTACTTATTGAATTGAAGAATATAAATAGTTTGTAATGGTTTTATCCTAAGACAATGTCAAAAACTTAGGTTAGCTAACAAAATAATTTTTCTACGATACCGTACCGTATTTTAAGTTTAGAAATATTTCAAAAGTTATTTTTCATTTTTACGTTTGCAAATCTCAAATTTGTATTTATACCAATAGTATTGAATTTTCAATTGAATAATCCACCTAGACAAGAACCATCATGCCAACGTTTAAGAAAGCTATTTTATCATTAGATTTCCATTACCAAGTTTGAATCTAGATGGAAGCTTTATTTCATACCCATTAAATCTTCCCTGTAAAATATATTCCCTCGTACAAAACATACTGAACCCATTTTCTCATATTGCCTCATTTCCTCGAAAATTATAAAAAAATCGAATGGGTTACTTAACTGTTGGTCATGGGCCTGTACTGGAATCAGAATTAATATCAAAGATCTACTTTAATTTTATAGCTAATACAAGAACAGTTTATATTTTTTTCTTAATATCTAATATGATGAGAATTTATTTTATATTATAGCGCAAGCTGACATAATGTCACCTCCGAACTCTTCAGGTAAGTATACAACATATTTTTTAATGTTATATGTGTAGCAAAATATTATTGTGTACAAAAAATAGAAACAAACATATAATGGGTTCAGAAATATTGTGATATGAAATAAATTTGAGTCAAGCCAGAATTACGAGATAAGTAGGGTTTAATACGTATGCAAATGTAGATCTATACGGGTTTCCGATAAAGCACGTGCCTAAAAGCAAATGCAGCCATTACAAATTTAGCTATATTGTTTCTTAATAGAATGTAGCTGTTTTTCCGTCTTTCTTAGTAACGAATCATAATTATGCGGCATGTTCTGCAAAACCAGATAACCATGCGGTAAAGTACCACATGAGTTTGAAATGGAAACACACGAAAACCAATATCATAACTGATTCGAATTCCACTATAATAGTCGTTTTGATCTTCATATTAATAATTTACCTCGTATAAACATATCATCCTGACTGAGGTTTGTCACAGTTTTCCTCCGCTCCAAATGATGAATGTCGGGACGGTACCGTAAAAGGCACTGGCCAATAATTTTCAGATCGACTATCTACCTAGCCCGGCCTGAGCCAAAAATGCCAGAAGCCGTTAACTCAAATTCAGTGAATAAGTACGGAATTCCGTGTTAATGTATATATGACTTTAAATTATTTAATTCAATATTCAATAGTTATCACGAATATAGTGTGTAAGGTGGTTATTGTATTTTATGTTTCAACATAAAATTAGGTGCATACTTCTATTGTTAGGAAACTTCTCTTTATCAAAGATAATATCCTCCTATAAGGAAAATCATTGTCAAGTTGCGAAATAATCTCTAAAAACATACTACAAATATAATGACTCAAGCTGTATCTGTACTTATTATGAACAACGTTGTTAAAGAGTTCGTTTCCTGTCGCATATTCATAAATATTAGTTATGATTACGTGGAAGTTTATTTAGTTTTGGAATTTTAATTCCTTTAAAAAAAATACTTAGCGTATCAGGCAGGGAAAGGTTAGATGAAACGTATATGTTACACCCTCAGCTCGGACTGGTGGTGGCATTAACCTGGTGATAATTAAATTTCCTACACAATGCACTACAGGTGCAATTGCGTCAGTTAGAGACATGATTTCACAAATAGCGCGAATCGGAGAGGATATTTTCTTTTTAAATAAAATAAAATTTCTCTATGATTGGATTTATTGTAACATCGATTTTGTTATTCGATTGTAAATTTATTAAACCAAGACTGCAAAATGTAAGTATTTCTGCTTATTTTACAGTAATGTAGATGAAGTATAGTGGAAGCATTTTGCAATTTTGTGCAACCTGTTCAGCAGAACCATCAATTTTGCCCTGGTGATTAAGGACTATTTGCTTTCATATGTTCCTTATCGTCGCACAGCATCGTTGCACAAAAGGCTCAGCTGAATTCGATATTTAATTTCGTTTAATGAAATTAGTTATTACAATTAATGTGTTTTCTAAAAACGTTGAGATCTATCATACGTCGGCAAAGTATATATCGTGAAAACTTGCCTAGTATCGTGTACGTTGAAGCTTATCCGCGAACAAACGTTTATGCTACATTTTGCGTGTATTGAAAAGAAGGGCAATAAAGTCGAGACTTAACTGCAGAGTGGGCTGGCATTGTATGATGTAACATAGCATTTTGTTCCGTCAATTCAATACACACACACACACACACACTGTTTAAGCGTGCGATCACTCATCGGAAGATACAGACACACACTTTTTTTTTACGGTTTTTGCAATACATTTGCCTCCAGAAATATCTGAATACCAATTTTATCTATGGCAACATGCTAAAAGCAAGTGCAAATATATATCAAGAACACATCAGAGACCCTAGTGTCCTAAATAATTCCACTCACACAAAAGTATCACATAGACGTCTGTTCGCGCACACGCCTCACAGCTATTTATGGAAATTGGTAAACTGAAACTCAAATGTCATAGCACTATTTTCTACTTTAAATGAAAATACAAAAACGGATGTAAATTTGGACACTTTTAAACACTTCATTTTTTACTAACTTTGAATTCGACTACCTCTTTGCGGAATACAGAGCATATGAATAGGAATTTAATAATGAAGAAAAATGTAGATAGTTTGTTAAGTAATTGCTTGTATGAATGAATGTTTGTAAACACAAATTGAATTTACTTGTGTTTCAAATTTTACACCCAGGCTACCTTAAGAACACGACATGAAATGTTTGAAAGTTGTTAATGGGTAATTATTACAATAATGTTTGCCCCAATAAACATTGAAAATGTAGATTCTTAGTTTAATACATCTAAATATAACGCGAGTGTCGCAAATAAAATGATATTGTAACAACTTATAAATTCCCAAGGGGATCACTAGCGGCAAAGTTAAAAAATAATAATTTTGGTTTACGTGGTGTATTATAGACAGCGTACGTGCTAGATGTATGCCTATTTGCATATTCGTTATTCACTATATATGAAACTTCTAGTGCTGTTCATATCTTATGATATTTTCGGTTTTCGGTTTTTGGAAAAATCGAATACTTGACAGTTTTGAAAACGAAAATCAGTTTCAGCTAAACCGAAGGCATTACTTTCACAATAGATTCTTGCACACGTTCACAATTTGGTATGTGGTACATTGCGCTGGGATTAGTACAGGTAGCATGAAATGTTTCCAGTTCACCACCACTTTCCTTATCATATCCACAACCAATCACAACTGACAACTGTGGTCACGACGGGATAATTCTCTCTAATCAGCTCACGCAGTCTATTGTAAAATTTTGAATAGGTTTTGGAATATGGGTAAAAACCGTTAAGGACAAGTTCCGCAATATTTCAGTTCATCCTTTAATACTTACTTAGTATTAATAAATAAGCTAATAGTCACTCTTAAAATTGTTTCATCTCACATTTGGATTCAAATATGTCTTACGTGAATAAATAAATGATGAATATATTAGCCCTACATAATTCACTAAGGATTTTATCATATCACTAATATTGGAATTTTTACGCACGTTGTAAAAGAATATCAACAAAAACGAAAGTTTAATCACATCTACTTTGGAGAAAGTAAATTTATGAATAACCAGAAAGTTAATGGGTAAGAAAGAATGGTCGAAGGAGAATTTTACCGTTCCTCCGTTGCGCAGTTAATACTGGTAGAGCTTTGGACTGGTATTCGGGAGACTGCAGGTTCTAATCCTGTTACCCACCATCCTGACGTTTTTCACGATCTCCCCTAAGTTAGATTACACAACGCAAATTCCGGAATGGTAGCTCGAAAAAGACGTGGACAATACCTTCCTATCCCTTTCCCCGGATTATGTGCGTTGGGATACGTCACTCCTGAGACTAGCTTAAGCACAGTAATGCCTAAAAAAATAAAGTTTCTTTTCTTCTCGAAGGATTTGTAACTGTTTTCTTACAACTTAAGAAATCTTAGTTTAGATAAATAAAGTTATATTAATTTATAGTTTGCATGAATAAGCGTAACTGCAGGATTTCTAAGCAATACAGGAAAGTAGAAAGTACTCCTGATCACTACAAACACAAGAAGTCGAAATCATTCAATCTGACCTTAAGACGGCTCCTCGCTCCATCCCTTCCATTTTGGACATTTTTCAAATATTTCAAAAACTAAGAGTATTATCAAAAATGTAAATTCATAGCGCACTAGAAATGGCGAATTACTATGCAATGCAATGGACAGGGATCTCGAGATCGTGTCCATTGACGAGTGACATATTTTCAAAGATTATGACGTCATTATTTAATTGAAGCCTGAGTACTCATCAATCACAAGATTTCGAGATCGCTGTCCATTGCATTATATAGTCATTTGTAAGTTATAGTGCGCTATGATTTACATTTTTAATAATATTCTTAGTTTTTGAAATATTTTGAAAATGTTAAAAATGGGGGAACTAGATTGAGGAGACCTCTTAACTACGCCTTACAAAAGAAGACCAAATATATAAATAAATTACTCACCGTAGCTGTAAAAGAGATCAACTTCTTGATAAAACGAAGTTAACGACAACTAATAAACACACACACCTTCAGTTATTTGGCAATTCAGGTTTTGTCAGAATGTCATTCGCCTCGGCAATTTCTTTGTTTTTATATACACGCAGGAGAAATTTCAAGAAAGAAACTGAACAAAATAGAAAGAAGTAACTAGAAGTAGCTACCCAAATTTGGAACTGTTTGATTTCTATTTTCTTTAGTCCTGCAATAACAATAGAATATTCTGGTAGCAATAAAATGCACTGATAATCAGGCTACACTTCCATATATGGGGTTTCGTAAACAGAAGGGATTAGTTTTTCTTTCTCCAGACGTTTCTTTGTGCATACGTACACTGCATTCCCAATTCGCAGCTGTTCAGGAAATTTCTTATCAGTGCTAATAGCGACTAATTTTTATATGTACAACAGCGAAAATCTAGAATTACTTCCATTTATATTGACATTTCGATGTAGTGTTTTTTCTTTGTAATGTTGACAAAACTGATGCCATCAGAAATCCACGGACAGCAATCCAATTCATACGCTGAATAAATAGACTGTTGATTTTTTTTATTTTTTCGCTTTTTATTAATAGTAAATGTAATGTATGTACTTAAAACACGATTTTTGGTTTTAGAAACTGAAAACCGAAACCGAAAATCGGTTTTCAAAAACCGAAACCGGAAATCGGTTTTCAAAAATCGAAACCAAAAACCGATTTTTTTGTAATTTCAACTGTTTCTGAAACCGGTTTTCGGTTTTAAAAAAAACGGTTTGAACAGCACTAGAAACTAGATGCAAAATTTAAGCAAACATCCCTCAGAATAGTTTAGTCACAAAAAGACAAAATAATGAATGCCATATTTCTGTGTACTACTGCGCCACCCGTCGTGTGTTTTATCCTTATTAGTGGTTGTTTTTTTAGTATGGAGATGACATCTGACGTCACGGAACAAGTGTTCAGAAAGGTGTCATCATCCAAAGAAGGAAGTGAGGAAGTGAAGCAGATACAGATCATGAAATGATTCAATCTGCAAAACACATCAGTGACTCTGAACAATCAACAGAAGAATTCAAGGCAATGAATTGGATATACTACACATAACGATTAATTAGTCACGGAATTAAATAATGAAAAGAAAATTTAAAACAGTGACTGGATATTTAACCAAATAAATATTATTCACTGTGACAATAACATTTTGAGACGTATTAGCGTACAAAATACTATATATATATAGATATAGATATAACGACTAGCAGATAGTAACAAAGTAAATTAATTTCATCACCGTTATAATTACCGCTAAATTCTTACTGTGTTTATGAAATTAAAATATATTCTGAAGCAAATAATAATGTCCATTATACCCTTACATTATTTTCTTCATAACTGAATGGCAAAGTGAGGAACAATCCGATTGCGGTGCAAATAACGTAACGCGTCCCGCTGCTTTTGAGCGCTCCGATAAATATTTTCTCAACTTCATTAGTTTAATAACAGATAATTGCCCTTGAACAATTTTTTAGCATAGACATACACTCCAAGCTACTTCAGTAATAATAATTTTCCCCAACAAGAGTTGGTGAGTATACAATTGCTGGTAAGCGCAAATAACATGGTACTATTATATTTAAAATATATTTACCAAATAAGTAAGGACGAATTTTATTTTCAAAAAATTCTTTAAGATTTAAATACAACTTTTAAGTTATCGTATTTCTACGTACTGTAGTATTATTCATTTTAAATACAATCTAATACGTTTTCAGAAACTCCTCCTCCTTTGAAATCTACGCCCGGCGAGTTAGAACTCTCAAGTAAGTACATGCAGAAATTGTATACGTGATATTCTAATATAATTTCGATCATTTATGATAGTAATAGTAAATTCATTTCTATTATAATACTTTAGTAGACTAAATATTTTACATCATAACTTGCATAGTCATGTTTTGAAAAACATTTTAACGATAATGCCTTATTAGAAATCGTTAAAGTGTTCCCTAAATAAATGTAGCTCTAAATATAACTGTCACAAAACAATGAATTAATATTTCTTGTAATTGCAATGTATCTCAATACCATATCGTACATTTCGCACCAACAAAATTGTAACAATGAACGTAGTGCAGTCAGGCAACACAAACGTCACCTGTCTCCAACTCAACCAAAAATCAGCTAATAACTTTGTCACATATTGTTATCTAAGTATGTCTAAAATATCATAGAATGATTGAGAGTAAGATAGGATAAAACAGCATAATAAAAGATGGTGTTGGAAGAAATTTGAAACAGTAACATATATCAGTGCGACCAGAGATGGAAAATCAAAATTACGCACAATTAAAAGGTAGAGAAAACTAAAGATACAAAAAGAAAGATAGAAAGAAAGAAAAAAGGAAGAAATAAATAGTTGAAAATTGACAAAGAAAAACATAACAAGAGGAAATGAGGACACTCAAATCAAATTTTATGTATTCATGGAAATATAACAGTCTGATGACAGCGACTCTTCCAACATTTTGTGCGGAATTTTACTGCAACATGACGGTTTAGAGGCACATCTTGTATAATAGTCAACACTAGTATTCCTAATCATGGCAAGCCCGTTTGCTAAATTATGGGAAGGCGTCATCATCGAACATAGTAGTTCAGAGTTCACTTAAACCAAACTGGATCGTCATACATACTTTTCTAGCAAACTGATGTTAAGTTATTATACAAGTAAACAAAGTAAACATTGATAGGTCTTATCTCCATTTTGAACAGCATTCAGCAAGATTTTAATACAATTATATTGAGCCTTTGTGTCCATATTTAAATTAGTTCAGAAACCCACAAGACAATTACATTTGTCTTTTTTGAACAAACCCACAGCAAGCGTTACAGGTTCAATGTTCTAATGAAACTTCCTCAGACGATACACCAATCAATACTCAAATTAATAATTGTGTTGAATAGCGTTCACGTTCCGAGAAAGTTACATATGAAATATGTATCCGCATATTATTTACAGTTTCCACATTATAATTATTTATTTAATTAATAACATGCAAATTACTTTCTACAATATCTTCAAAGTATAACCCTAACAACATACGGTAGTCTCTGAAACGTTTCATATAGGCAGAAAGCTCTGCAAGATTGATAACATTACTTGAACATTTCGATTTATTTTAGCAATGTTGCAGATATGTTTTAGGGACGGTGAATTGTTCTCCTTTGTCTGAGTTACATTGTGATGCTACTGTGTCATTGACTTAACCATACGGTGAAACGATATGTATTTGCAACAGAATTCACCATTACTGATCAGAAGTATATATATTATTACATTAATAACTTAGCACATTGTCACCTTATGTTAGAACTGTATTTCTACTATTTATTCGAGATCTTTACACATTCACTTTACATGTGAAAAGCATATTACAAAACCAAAACAATCCTCGTATATAACAGAAAAAGTATAATCTGAAGAGAAAGATTCGAACAACGGACACTTAAATAATTAAACGGGGACCATAATAGTTACGCCTAGTGATGGGTAAAACCAGGAGTCTTATTTAAAAAAAACGAAAGTAAGGTAAAACCCACGTTTAAACCAAGTAAGTGAGTTTTTATTTTTAAATTTGCAGGATCCTGGATTTTTAATCCTCTTTTTTATTAAAGAAATAATATTAATATAGTTACAAATACACTCTTTTTTATAAATTATATAACTAATAAAATGTGAACAAACATAACATGAAACTATTTTTATATTTTATTTGTCTTAAGGATTTTTTTGAGTTTTAGTTCTCAATGGGAATGCCTTATTACAGAGGTAAAAAGAAACGTTAAGTTCCAGCACGTCCAGTTCTCTTACAGAAACAAAATGCTGAAACTCACAGCTAATTAATGGAAACTATTGCATCATACAAAGGCACCGTTGTAATTTTTTTATTAACATGCGAATGAAACGGTATGCAAAAATATAATTGAATCGACAGTTTGAAGAAGGCAATAAACACCAAAAATGTGAAAATCTACTTTATGCCGGATTTGATATCTGGAAGGGATGGTGCATCTATACAATACACTAAGAAAGCAAAAAAAAGTAAAACTTTCAAAAATACGTGCGAAATAGAGATGGGCAAACCTAGCGTAGAAGCTATTTTTCACTGCTACATGGGATAAATTGTTATGACTTCTACAACCGATGATAATAGCAGTTAATTGCTTATGTGCTATTTTTCTCCGAAGCTTGTTAATGGTAAAGCATATTGTTTCCTGTTTTCTAAACAACCCGAACTACTGAAAGAACTGAACAAAATGGCAGAGACTTGTCTGCAGAGAGGACAACCATGACGTGTGAACACTACGTAATTAGTAGCGTCTGTTACTCGTGTACGGAATTGATATAAAGAGCTATCAGATAGGACTGGGTGATAGTTGGCTACGTGGAGCAATGAATAAGATGTGGGAGTTGTAATGCAAAGGTCGCGGGTTCGATGCCAGTTCATCGCAAGTTTTTATTTTTAAAATGTTTTTATATTTTATTTATATTTTAAATAGGTTATTTTGAAATGTTATTGTTTAATTTGTTTTATAACTTCAATTGCATTTAACGTTTTTTGTAATATTTTCCGTTTATTCTGATTCTGTAGTCCATTTTAGATTTAATAAAATGGTAAAAGAAATGGGTAAGACATTGGACTTGGGATTCAGTGGTCCCGGGTTCCGTACTCCTTTACCTAAAGTTTTTTTTTATTTTTAAGAGAAACTCCTTTTTATTCTGTTGTTTCGAAGGAAAGTTCTGGACTTGCGACTTGACTTTTTTCTTCCTTTGAGGCAGTGAAACCAGTACGCACATTAAACAGTTCATAAAATTCACATAGTTTAGAAAAAAATGAACCAGCAATTTGAAGAAGTGAACAAAAGTTAAAAAATCGAAATTTATTTTTTTTTACTAAAAACGCACCTCAATTTATACCCGCTTATCACAAGGTAGAAGAAAAGAACGAAAGCTAGTTATAGAATGATTTATCTGGCCTTGGAAATATTAGTCAGTTTGAAGAAGGGAACAAGGCCACTAGCGTCTCAAAACAAGAAGGCTTATTTACGAATTTCTGAGAAAACACGATTTAGTCGCGTGTGCAATAAAAGATAACACCGTACCTGACTTTATCAAACTTCTACGTGCCCTCGGTCACTAATTATATTAAATTTCCTAATGCGTTTATATAATAATAATAAACTACAGCCATATTCAATCCATTGCTGGATGAGGAGTCTCCCTGGAGGGAGGAGTTCGGCTACTGCTCCCACGCTGATCAGACGGGTTGAGAGAGGAGTGCCGAAGATTTCACTGTGATCGCCACTGTATTTTATGCACATCAGCTCCCCAATTGTCCTCACGATGCTGTGTCAACACCGAAATTTTTAGCCCCCACCGGGAATCGAACTCGGGGCCGCTCGCACTGAAGTCGAGCGCGCTACAGGCTAGGCTACGCAGGGGCTGAATGCGTGTATATATCGCTGGCCCAACCAAGCTATCGGAATAAAAACCACACCGGGATTTTGTGCATATATATGAAAATAGATTTAAAAAAAATCACACTATGATTTGATCTTGGGTTCTCCGTATTAGCTTTCCGACATGCTACCAATCCACTAAATTGATAATTGGAAACTGTCTGCTAGTCAGTCTCATTTACGGTGAAGGAATAATGCGCCTGTGCGAGAATGATCCCGTCGTAATAGGAGTTCCTTGCATTTAATACACTATTACAGGGCACTTGTGACTAGCGACAGGAAGAGCGCATTGTCAAAACACGAGTTAATCGTGCGTGCAATAAAATAAAATATCGTACCTGACTTATCTAACCTCCACATGCGTTTGTTCATTAATCTTATTAAATTTCCAAATGCGTTTTAACCGTATATATATAAAAAAAGAAACATTATTTTCATTAACAAAAAAAAATTCACCAGGTTTCGATCCAGCGTTACTTGCATTAGCTTAAGAAAATGCTATTAATACGCTAAATTGCCAACTGGATGCAGTTGTATGGAAGTACTATTTACTGTTAAGGAGTAATGCGCATGCGCGAGGACGGCTCAGCTCTTCATGTCGCTAGTCGCAAGTTATTATATTAATTCAGCATGAAACAATTACGCTTACCCCTACACACCGCTTTATACTTTCCTGATTTAATTGTGTTTTGATGTACTGTTTCTTCTCCACCAGTAAATCCAAGCTCCGATAATTACATAGAATAGTTTTACAACAGTTATGGTAGGAACTAAACTACCTTCGTCCATATCTCTACTGCACACGTAACAGATACAGGTAAATAGGTTAGTCTAAAATATTGTTTTAAACTTCTTTTTCACAGACGGGAATAACTAACTCGCATTTAGATACGTTTCCATACACTGATATTTTTAACTGCTATATTTAACATATATTTACATATAGCAACTATTGCTATCACTGTTACGGAATAAAAGCAATTTTGCGCATTTGTAGGGCTAAATTTCTGTCAGTGGGTAGAAGGAAAAAAAAACTTGAATTTATTACTTAGGCAACCTACTTGTACCTTTCAAGTTCATTGTGCATACATTTCTTGTAAATAACATTCATTTGAAGATTTCTATTTCGTTTTTCTTCATTTTCCGGTCGATTTTTCCATTCTTACGTCTCAGCACTTAAAAATGTGCAGACGTTTTCCCATAAGTTTGAAGAAGGAAACAAATCCACCAACATTTTTAATTCTACAGGAAAAAAATACAATACTTGTAAACTGTCTGAGCAGTACGAAAGTATAAGAAGACCGTTTTGAATATTCAATAACAATATTTTTTCCCTTCAATAAATAATAAATATATTATACAGTTTTTGTTAATTTCCCACAAAACAGATTCTTGAATTTGTTTCCTTCTTCAAACTGACGATTCAATTATCTATTTGTAACTAATATGTCAGTGTTACATAATGCTTATGCATAATATACAGTATATGTACACTAAAACAATGTTGTTTTCTAAATGTAAAGTACTTCTGCATTGTAGTGTTCACTATATATTCTTCCAAATATTGAAATTTGATTATATCGCCGGAACATTACTCAGTGTTAATTAGTCTTAATGGTAATCTGGACATTATTATTCAAATAGAAATAGAATTTTAAAAACAGAAAAATATAAAAACATAATAATAGCCCTGGATAGCCGTATGGTTTTTCTAGTGTCTATTCCTCCAAGCGACATTGGAGCTTGATTGAATGGCTGAAATATTAACATATTGCGAATTAATTCTAAAGGTGAATATGAAAAGTATTATTCGATCGCTAAAATCTAAAACATCTACCTAGGGGAAAACAATATAAACTTATTTATTCTCCATCACACTGGGATTTGTTTTCCAGTACCCACGACTACTCTGCTAGGAATAGTCACACTATCCCTTCTACTATTCTCCGTATATCAGACCTCACTCATTAGTTACCATTTACTGACCTCCCTATTGGAATGCAGATTCCAAATAAGAATTTATAGGTTTTTCTATATCAATAAACAAAATTTTGTTATGATAGAATTTTTGACATCTAAATGTTTACATACAAAATACGACTATCCATCAAATATAGCGACTTTTGTTATTCTTACCACTGACGCAAGAGTTGATGGGAATATTGCAAAACAAAAATCTCCTATACTTATTTGAAACCTAGGAAACGTTGGCATCCTTACATTTTGTTTCATAAGATCTGCCCTGAAACCTGAATTCCTTAAACATAAGTAGAACATTGCAATCCTTATGAAACATTTTCTTTTAATTTCACGTGTTGTTGGAGAGTCTAGTTGAAATACAAAAAAACTTTTACGATACAGTAATTTCACCGGTGTTCTTCAACGATTCTATGACGCTATAGTGCAGTTACGAGGAGCTGAAGTTTACTAAATATACATTAGCTCCCTTTGTTGTGCCTACAGTATTCTTTATTTTATACACATGCCATAAGCTTAAGTCAATCTCCATTGTTTTAAAAAAATCAAATACTCCAATCTCCAGCATCATTTGCCCTTGTACCGTCACAACATATAACTCAAGGGAAAATACTAAAAACTCGTATAAGAAGAACAGGTCAACTAATGATAAAAGGAATGAAAAACGTAGTAAGTACTAAAAACTTGGTCCATATGAATTTAACTGCAAGTGGATAACCGAGTTTCCCTATTTGTTCTTGTTTCTAATTTCAGACGTGTACCGAGCCTTGTAACATTGTTAATTAGATACATACAACTCACTACACAGCACTGATGAAGTAAATGCGTTAAGAAAAACTAAACTGGTCAATGTCAGTAAAATAGATCTTGCTAGTCGGACATTGTCATTGTGAGATGCAATATGGAAGTACTAAACAATTTATATATCTTCTTTTTACATGATCTTTCATCTGATTTTCCTCTCATTAATTCTATGATAAAGAATTTATCAATACTTAGAAAAAAATATGTGTAAAATATATTAACTTCCACAGTAGCAAACATGTGTTGAAAATACGAGGATTAAATGTTAGTACCGAAACGTTATTTAACCGTTGTGTGTATGCACAAAAATGTCTTCCATTCAACGGTAATTCGACGTTGAATGATGGCTGAGGAACAGCCTGAAACCAACGTTTAGAATACATGTACAGTTCATTGCCAACAAGTTGATGATGAACCAAACGTATTTTAGAAACTTTTTAATGACATTGTTTATATCCAATTTTCAACCTTTTTTAGCTGGCCAAAACAGACATAGTTACTAGTTGGTATACATATTTAGTTTGACTTTATCCGTTGTTTTCATTATGATATATTAATTTGTTTGCAAATATTCCAACTCTCTGCAGTGGGGTTGGAACCGAAACATGTCCATACTCCGTACAAGATAATAATATTTTGTACCACTTAAATGCAATAATTCTTTCTAATGAGTTCTGTGAATTAATCATTAAAATTCTAGTTTAGGTTAGAATATGTCAACTGCAAGCAGTCAAAAAGCACACTACAGGGAGTGTTTATAACCACCATAAATCAAACATTTGCGTGTTGGGGTGTACTGTGCCGTTAATCTGTCACGTTTGTGATTTTTAGAAGATTTTTCTGTCACACAGGTAAGTAATTTTTAAAGAAGTAGACATGAAATAAACGTATTAATATTCGGAAGGTTGCGTGAAATAGTGTCATTTTCAGCGAAAATAACGCAATATTCAACAACAATATATAGAATATCGACGGTGAAAGTGCAAAACCTCGTATCTCCACTTTTTATGGAATTTTAGATTTTAGTTGCATTACCCACGTTTAGTTCTTTCCTAAATTCATGTTTATGAATGATACGATGTTTTGCCAGGGCGTGGTTTTGGTATTTTAAACAGATAATCTACCCACAGTGTATTGTTCTTTGCAACACTGTCTTAGTTCGCGCGTTTACGTGCGAAAAGGAAAGCATAACAGGGGTTCTGTTTTATTGTGATAAAGAACAATATTACTTGCGTTAAGTGACACGTACAGTTGCGAGTGAAGTCTTAGTTGTGTTATGTTAATTGCAATATCATCTTTTGTGATAACTGCAAGAAATCCTTTGCTAATAGAGCAGCATTAATACTTCATCTAAGTGCTAAGTGTTGTATAGAAGATCGGAATGTGCAAGATGTGTAAAATAGAGGGAACGATACGCTACAAGAAGTAAACGGCGATTGTGATAAGAAGAATGTAACCAAAAATACAATTCTTGAGAACAGTTCCGGTCATAAATCGGAAGATTCCTTTCTTTCCCTTGATGATACTCCCGCTGTAACTGATGAGGATTTGGTATCGATGGACATAGTTTTAGAAAAGGATGTTAACATAGAGGTTACTGATCTATGAACGGCGGTGTCCGTTGCAGAAGAGAAAACAGTTGGAGATGGTGAAGAGATTGCAAAGAAGACCAAGAAACGAGTTTTAGACAATATTTGTAGAGCGAGAGAGAAAAATAAACGTCTTAGGATGGAATGGAAATCATACATAGGTTACAAGAAAGAAGACGGGCAATTAATGCTTTGTGAAGAAAAATCACCAAGAAAAATAGGACCGACTTGTTCGTCTCAACAATGTGCTAAATCTAGAGTTCTTCATTGCAACATATTCAACGAAGAGGAACGGAAAGAGATGTTCTGTACATTTTGGGACTCAATGACCTGGGACATGAGGAAAACTTTTGTGGCGTCATTAGTAGATAATGTGACAACCAAACAAGGGAGAGAAGATTCTCGGCGAAGTAATAGACCTCGACTTAAAGAAAACCTCAGAAAAGTTGCAAGTCTGCAAGAAGATGTGTCTGAACACGTTAGGTGTAAAAGAGTGGAGCGTCAGAGCGTGGGTACAGTGCAGTGTAAGGGGAACTAGAATGCATGTTAATAGCGAAGTGATAGAATGCTCAAGGAGAAGTAGGGTAACTGGCAGAATACGGGATGGGAAAACTTTTATGTTTTCATATTTAAATGACTTACCAAAGATTCCCTCACACTATTGTAGGTCCACCACAACAAACAATATCTTGAGCCTACTTTCAAGAACTTTTCAGATTTTTATTTGCATTACAAAAGTGCATGTACTGAACACTATTAAGACTTTGTCTTTACCAATATTAAAAGCAGAATTTGCAAAATTAAATCTTTCCTTTTTAAGCCGAGAAAAGATCAATGTGACATCTGTGTGAAGCATAATTTTGTTAATGTGTCTGATGAAGAGTACAACGAACACATTAGATGTAAGAACACGCGAAAAAAAATTAAAGATAAAAGTGATACAGAAGAAAATCCCACGGAAATAGCTGTATTTACAATGGATGCACAAGCTGTAAAACTCGCACCATTTTTTTATTGCAACTGCTGTTTACTATAAGACCAAACTCTGTGTCCATAACTTCACAATAGTTACTTTCTGTTCAAAGGATGTATCATGTTACCTTTGGCATGAATGGGAGGGTGGAGTAGAGGTGGCAGTGTTTACGTCTATAATAATAGATTTTTTAATTTGTTACATTGATTCACACCACTCCACGAAGAAGATCAACTTGTACAGTGATAACTGCGGATATCAAAACAAAAATGTTGTGGTCTCAAATGCTCTGCTCTGGCTTGCTACAAGCAAGAATGTAGAAATAGTACAAAGTTACTTAGAAAGAGGTCATACTCAAATGGAAGTACATTATGTCCATGTTTCCATATAAGAGACTGAAAAATAGGGAGATACATCTATCTTCCGACTATGTTGCTGTTTGCAGGGAAGCCCGTCCTAAACAGACTTATACAATTAAGTACCTAAGCTACAGTGATTTTCGAGATCACTCTGGTACGACATATTACAAATTGATACGTCCAGGATATACAACAGGTGACCCAACAGTCAATGCTATTTGCAGTCTTCTGTATACAACAGGTGGAGAAATCTACTACAAATTTCACTTTAGCGATGGTTGGAGACCTTTGCATAAACGGGTAAACAGAGGACATTTCCCTCCTCCTGAAGCTTTGTACAAATCACAAAGGTAGATATGGGAACAGAAATATAAAGTTTCAAGAGTTGAAACTTCTGCTTCCTACAGAATGTTGGATGTTTTATGATTGTCTTCCTCATTGAATATGGTTACCACAGCAATTTCATGGTTGTGTTCAAGTTTAGCTCAATTTATGTACCTGTTTACTGTTTACATTGTTCCAAGAAATTCCATTATGGAACATACATATTAAAGAAGTAGCAAGTGCTGAAACTATTATTCAAATAACACATATTTTTCTTTTCAATTTGGTTGATTGATTGTTTGGGGTTTTACGTACGCTAACGATATTGCCACGGGAAGCTCATATTAAATTTTGTATAAATTAGTACAATATTCCTTAAAAATTACACTAAATACTGTGTAGTTTTTTTTTTAAAGAATGATGTACCAAAATACACTTGCTTTTACATTATAATGCAATGTGAACAAATAAATATTTAGTAACTATTAAAGAATTTACTTCTCAACTTAACATTCAGCATCACCTTACTACCTTTGTATAAAACCACGTAAGTTGGTAGATAAAAACGAATAAAAACACGTATCTCAATTTATTAGCAATAAAATAATGAAACTATTTCAAATCGATTACCATTACTTTATTAAACATTTAAGGTATCATCTCGAATTATAAAAGGGTTTCCAAGTAGAACAAATTGAAAGCAAAAAGGTTTTATTGCTCTCCTGAAAATTTTGCACCTTCGCCAGTAATATGTTGTTTCTGTAGAACAACGTAAACGACGAAGATGTATAAAACATACCAGAAGATGCTAGAGGAGCAAGTTGCAGAGTTGTGGTATAGGAGTGTTGTTACATACTAACATTCTTACTGAAAAGCTACATCGCATTTTTTTTTAAATTGTAATTTGTTGATGCGTAATTATAATACGCTGTAGAATAATTTAAAACTTATGCTGTCAGTCTGAGTAGTACGTTAGGTAACCATTTTATTTCAAAGCATTTAGTTTATTGAGTTATTTGGTTATGGATAGTCGGTATAATAGTTTTGTTACGTCATATGTCATACTCGTTTAACTTATAAGTTCAGTATGTGTAAGATAATCCAATATAAAACAATGTCGGTAATATACATTATGAGTTATTGTAATATAACTTTACCTTTCAATATTTGTTACTGTTGCAAGTTTCCCCATGCCGCAACAGATGTTCCTTCTTGGTAAATTTTAACATTATTGTAGTGTTTCTTAGAAAAGAAAAGTAACAGAAGTTATATATTGCATGAAGAAAGAACAACAGATTATAATCATAGAAATGTTAAAGCCCTGTACCCCACATATGGCCTTATACGAGAGAAATGAAAACGAGTTGCAAATAGCTCCTGCCGCTCCTGCGTCCTGGAGGAAAAGGTAGATTTAAAGTTATTTTCAATTTATCTAGTTCTTCAAATATTCGACATATTTATTATTCATCAGCAGATTGTCAATTTAAATCGTATAATCACTTGTTCATAGATTAACCCGTTAAGGACAGTTCGTGAAATGGCAGCTAAACAGATATTGCTATGCATCAAAGGTACTCTTTACTACGTTGATATCTTATCATCAGCTCGACAGTTACGTTCAGATTCCATATATTCATTTACATGCATGCAATAAGTGTAAGATACATGTTATTCGGAAAGTCGCGCACATCACAGTAAGCAAGTAAATTTTGTTCGTTTAATGTACAAATTACAAGACATGCAGTTCTTACTATTAACGTTTATAATCTTACATATTAGAAACGCAAAATCAATCACTTTGCACCATATTCTTGAATTTGCCGTCCAATTCAGTAATTCATGCGCGAGTTCTTTTTACTATGTTCGAAACCACTTCGTGGGGCATCTCTACAGTGATGTTCTTAAAGCCATCATAATACCACTATTTGGGTCATTCAGTGTATGCAGATTGTTTTTATAGACAACTCCTTTAACGCATCTCTAAAGAGGAATCTCTGCGAGAGACAAATAGCATGAACTCAGGCAAAAATAATTTTGAAATATTATAGAAACACCAACTGCTTGATTTCATGGGATGTGTGATATGTTGCACCGTATTGCTGTAACCAATACTCACGTTCATTAACAGTGTGCAATGATATCTTGATACCCTGTACAGTGGTTTTAAAGAAAATGGGGCCAACTATATACGACGTGATAAACGTTTAGATCGTTTCATGTCTGCAAATGATCTACGTTCTCCAAAACAGGTGATTAATCGGGTTTTCATCCCAGTGCTAGTCAATGTCGAATTTGGAAATTTTCGACAAAACTCGTCTTCTACACATGCACATAAAGGACTGGTGATATAATGTTCAAGGACGAAAACTCATTTCTCTTTGCAAAAACATGTCTGCCAACCAATAAAGAGACCTCTACTGAAGACATCTTATGACAGATACACGACATATGGTGTGATTGTTTTTTGTTAGTACTAGTACAGTGTAATGTAGCAGTAGATTGTACAATTATTACAACTCCAATATAATTTATAACAACGATTCCTTTCATTTGTGCGACTTTTTGACCGCACTGTGCAAGTTATGAAGAAGACTGCAACATATAATAACAAAGAAAGGAAAGCCAAGTTATTTATAACATCAGAACTATCATCATTGGTTTTGCAAATATTCCGTACTTATTTAAGTAGTTTATACTCATTGCCTTTATGTTTCTTTTATATATATATATTCAGTGTTAAAACGCTTCATCTGCATGCTTCATTTAACGTGATAATGCGTTATATAACTTATCGCTGCATTAATATATGTTTACTAAAATTATATCCTTTACAATTCTTCTTAAAAGTTATAAATTTTATGACATTAGTTAAATAAGTACAAACCGTACTACTGCGTATAAATACTTTTAAAATCATTAACTCAGTTCCTTTATTAGATACACGTTTTCATGTAAAATATTTTGGTTTCTGTCCGGTTTTTTAATAAGTATAAAATAAATTGCAATTTCTTATTCGATTGTAAATGCATTGCACATTTCAGCTACCCCTATCGTCACAACAGAAAATACTGAATGCGTTTTAAGTGCTAACGTAAACGATCCCTTGTCTTCAGGCACTAGAAATGCAGCCTCTTCATCAGGTAAAATGTTTCGATCTTAAATACTTCTGTTTGAAAAAGTTGCTTTTTCTGACAGATTTAAAAATATTTTAGACTATTTAAAGAGTAAATAATACAAATTGTTCATGAAGGTTGTCAAAGTTGAAATACTAAAGAGGAAATCAAATAATGTTTATTGATAACTAAATAATAAAATACTTCCATAAACTGAACGTGATTAATATGATATGAATTGTGTAGTTTTTTTAATAACCACAACTTGAAAATTGTAAGACCATTTTGTTTATACGTCATTAAGAATCAATCTTTGCCGCTTACGTCATTAAATTAGTTCCAAACTAACTTAATTAAAAAATATAATGTACATTATTCATTCAACTGTTAAATTAAAGCCATTAGGAAATAATATTACCGTCCAGTTCAAGGTATTTATACATCGAAATTGAAATAGATTTTTAGGTACCAAGCTAAATAAATCTATTCTCACCGATAACTTATTAAACAGAAATTCAGATTTAATTAGCTCTTTATATTAAAATGATTTTTCATTATTAAAACTATTGAATAATCTTGTGTTGTTTTTCGTAAATTTCACAAAAGACTAATGCGTACGCAAATTTCACAAGACTAACTCGTAAAAGTATTGAATTACATTCACATCTTTCGTGTTTTTATTCTTTGTTTGATTCCTTGCTCCAGATGTGAAGAATCTTTCTCCAACAATGAGACAATTCATGAGCATTGTCAATGATATTGAAGCAGGTAAGAGTTAAATCAATGATATTTGTTGGTCAACAATTTTGAACTCTTTTGTACGTTATAGATATAAAGAGAAGAGTAAGAACATATTTAAAATTACTTGTTACTGAACACTACCCGAAATATTAATATACCTGTAATAATATGCATATTTTGTTAGTTTACTTGGAGTTAATAACACATACAGCGTTAATGACATTATCAATAGACGATCTAGTTAATACTTAAATATTGCTGACCCTGGTAGAACTCACATCCTGTATTTTTGCTTTACCAGCACACTATTGTCTACACTTTTTTCTTACTTATCTTATTACTCCTTTCAGACGATTTCATCTTGTATTTTGTTATTTAGATGTGTTTCCTTTCATAATAGGTGAGGTTCTTGAATCTCTGCTAACAATGTTGTTGGGGTGCGTCTATGTAACCTTCGTAGTGTTTATTCTAACATGATAAATTCGATGCCCTCTTCCGGTAATAAATTTCTTATTTGAGTTCCATAATATCTATTAGGTTTTCACGTAAAAAATATGTTTTTAAAGAAGAATCTTATTATGTGTCGACGGGTATTCAAGAGCTGTCATTGACATTACTTACCATCACCTGTAATTTATCGTAGCAACATTGTGACGCTTAAAGCTTTTAACTGACAGTATGCTTTTGGGCTCGGAACATGTTTTCGATAAATAAATAATAATTTATATTCATATCACCACAACTTCGGACCTCTACCTTTATCAAAATTCTAATTCTTGAGTGAAACCTGAAAACACATTTTCTCATGTTTGTACAATCTTGACATATTCGAATCACTGCACTTATTTAAATTAACAATTCATTAAGGGCTTGAACTACTGTAAAATTCTTGAGTACTGTCCACAATAGATCAACTGAAAGCAAGTAAAATATTTAGAAACATATATGGTACAAGTAAAGATCGAAATTGTTTGCCTGTTTACAATAAGTAAATGATTTTATATTTATTACCATAACAACGTCAATTAATTAAATTAGAAGTACGAATAACGCTTACTTGTTAATATAAAGTGTTCACTAAATATTATATCACGTTTATACGTTGTTGTTTTTTTTTAATTGCAGAGGAAGCTGCCAAGAAGCAATTCCTGAGCGATCACTTAATACGTTAATTTTGGAAATTGTTATACCCTTTCGATTCACAAATAAAATGATTTGTTATAAATTGAAGTTTTGCAAAGTTATTTAGTTAAAATCTATCTTTCTTTCTTTCTCTCTCAGTCTCTCACACGCACGCACACGCGACGAAAGAAAAAAGGAAGCAGAAGAATCTGTACAAAGCACAGCAAATTCGAAATTAGAATGATATGTTTTAATAATCAACTTGAAGGTGAGGTTCTACTAACGATCGCAAAGGCGTTTTAGCTGCAAGCATTATCTTTTTTATGAAATAAATTGGCAACACTGACAATTAAGTGCTTAAGTACGGGAAAATCTCAAAGCAATTTTCTAATATGCTGAATAATGTTTATGCTAAGTTTGGCGTAGATCAGTCTAACTGAATTTAAGCAATTTGAATAATACAATATTTTGCTTTTAAAAAAAATGTTGCAACATTGAACTATCAAGATAATTCCGTTGGCTCTGAGCTACTCTACTCAAAGCCTTTTCAATTACATTTTAGTCACGTCTCTACACTTTATGTATTTGATATATATTTTTGTATATGGGTTTACAAAAACGCGTATTTTTGTATACGGGTTTACAACGTTTTACAACCCTAAAATGGGACTCGGGAACACCCAAATTTTGTTGCCATTGTATCATATAATATTTACGCCAAGTTTGGTTATACTGTGTGTCAAGTAATGGAAGTAATTTTACAGAAAATTGATTGGCCACACTAGAATGTCAAGTACTTGGAAACGTGGACTCCTACTTTAACGTGTCGAATAAAGTTTGTACTAAGTTTAGTGCATCTATGTCTAACTAAATGGAAATAATTTGAACAGATGATTTAAAAATGAATTGGGAACACTGAACGACTACACCAATCAAAACTGCTCCTATGGCTCTAAGCTAATCTAGTTAAGATCAATTGAGCAGCACCACAGGACCGTCTCTGCATCTCCTGCTTTATGAAATATACTGTAGGGTAAGGGTTGATAACACTGAACGTCCACGATATGTTCCTGGTATGTCCAATAATGTTTATATGAGGCTGCTAAGTCTAAAATAAAAGCCTCCGGCACCTTGACAACGTTTTGTAGCGCAACGTTTTCGTATCCCACGCTAAATGCATTGAGTGCTAAGGGAGCACGCCCACAGCGGCAACGGAGACAGAAAAAAAGTTACCGCGGTGTCGCTGAGTAGAGAGATTGCACGAAGACGGCTAGGAGATGAAATAGTTGCGCAACAGCTCAAAAGGCATGGTACTAAATTACAGGTCACACACTGGCGATAGAACAGTTGCGCAGAGAAGAGAATATAATTTTATTCTTACTTTGGTCAATACCATTACCATCAGTTTTCAGGTAGCGAATATGCAAAACACTTATGTATATCCCTACTATCAAACCACATCTAATGCACCCCCTTGCGTGTCTGGCACGCCAGCGCGTAGTGAAGACCCTTGCACTTCAGTCAGCCCCAGCAGTAATCTGTCAGAACTATCAGTTCAGCATTTCTTGTCCAAAGCTGAGTCTGAAATTTATAACTTCTTTGAGAGTATTTCACATTTATAACATTAATATCTCGATGTAAAATATTGGTATTTAGGCTATATGAAGTTAAAGGAAAGCAAAGAAACAAAAATATGTAGTATATACAGTATACTGTTTATAGGATGTACCCAGTGTTTCTTTTTATGTTCTTTTTTTTTTAAATTTAGCACAAGCAATAGCACATTATCCGAATTCCATCGAAGTACTGTGTCCAATATCCCGAAAAATTGTGATGATACAAAATGCCCGGCAACTTTTGTGTTGCTGCCACCTTTGTGCTATGGTACGGTGACAAAACTGTTTTGTCTGAATGAAGTTGCTGACTGGAGAAGACAGAGACGAAATAGTTACGCAAGTGTTCTATCGCCAGTGTGCGGGGTGGCCTAACGGAAACAGTTTGGAGAATGAGACATATTTATAGAAGATGGGTTTCCATCATTTCATAAGTGGATTGCGTAGATAAGGCTACGAATAAAACTGAATATTTGGGCGGTAACAGCACTATGTCGTACGCCAGTTCCGAGGTTGCTTGAACACGTAGGCGCCATCGGTGTTTATGTATTGTGTCGACTAATGTTTCTACCAAGTTTGGTGCAGTAATATGTAACTGAGTGGAAGCAATTGATATTTTTCAATGAATTAGTGAACACTGAACTGTTCATCAATTACAAGGGTTATGGCATCTCTGAGACAATCTAATCAAGACCTTTCCAACAACACCTCACGAATCTCTTTATAAGAAAATGTACATTGTAGTACCTAAGATTTAATTTATGTACACAAACGAACTGACAACATGAGCAAGATTAGAATGTTCCTTTTAGATTTCAGGCAACAACAGGTACTGTGAATCTTCTTGCGTCCATTTTGTCAGTGTGTCCGTCCGTCCGTATATCAAGAACAACTTTTAGATTAAGAACTACTAGAGCTAGGAAGGTGGTTAAGGGGTCTTTGCAAAGAGTTTGGAGAGAGTAGCTCAAACCCGTATATATGATACGCATTGTGGGGGTGAATTCGGATATAGAGGTGTCAGACAGAGGTGAACAATTTATATGTTTTGAAATACTAGAGTTAAGAAGGTGGTTGATATGTCGTTTGAACGATCTCTGTGAAACAATATATTAATACACTGCAGGGGTGGTGCCAGAGGAAGTAAGGACAATTTGTATCTTGAGAACTACCAGGGCTAAAAAGGTGATTTAAGTGTGGTTGGACAAGTCTCGGCAGGAAGAGTTCAAACCCGTATCACTCATCCAGGTTGCAGTGATTGATTCCGATATTTAGAGGTGAGGGTTAACTTTGGAACTACTAGGGAGAGGAAATTGTTTGTGTTGTCGTTAAAAGTCTCGACAAGGTGATTACAAACCGGTATCATTCATACAGATAGCAGGGGCAGATCCTGAGTTTCGGGTGGGATTTCGACTTTAAAACTACTAGGGTTAGGAAGATGGTTGAGGTGCTGTTGGACAGTGAGACCCGTCGTATCTCGGATAGATTTTAAGTCGGCAAATACGAGGGTCATTGCAAAAGTCATGGCAACTACTTTTTTTCGAAAATGGTAACGAATAAAAAGATTCTGAAATATGCAAATGGAAGGTTACTTCATATGTAAACATTACATGTAGGGAAATGGAGGAACACACACACCACCATAAAGATATAGCACGAGAAAAAAGAAGAAAAAATGTTGTCGTTTCAAAAGTGAATTACTGTCAATTGTAACAGTACACAATAGTACAGGGCAGGAACAAGTAGCGGTGACATCTTAGAGTACCTCGAAGTAGTCTCCCAAAGAATCCATCACACACTGCCAACGCTGTG